>JAVFBX010240727.1:0-10434 GCA_034783855.1 Mopalia kennerleyi | reverse complement strand
TTTCGGACATCATTACCAGCGAGTGATTTGAAGGACATATATCAAAGTTATCTCCAAACTTTGTTTGAAAGGTGTATATAATTTAGTTTGAGTTATACGTGTATGAGTATTGCCGATTTTGATAAACTAGGACTACCGAAATAACACTGAACATATCGTTTTACGACAGCTGCCGTTTTACTGCAGATGGTTTGATATAGCCTATTAAGATAAAGAAGCCAGACTACTTTCCGATTGTTACGAAGTTAGCTCTCAAAAATGCTTAGTCAGCGGAAAACTCTCAGCCAAATTGAGGCATTTTTCGTCAAAGAACAAATAACGGAGAAACTGTTCGTCCAATACAAAATGTGTAAAAGTACGATATACAGCCTGGATGAAAATCTAAGCAAAACACTAGTTGCATAACTCTGGGCGATAAACTCAGTATATTATACAACATTTTACTTATGTGACGCTACCAGGATTCGCGAGTTTAAAAATCGGTGGAATAATAAGAATAATGAACAGAACGGGAACAATAGTCTTCCGACGATAGTCGGAATCCTAATTACCTTCGCTTAGTAAAATTATCGAAAAAATAGCAGCCAACCAAATCCAAACTTTCCTAGAATCTGAAGATACAATCTGTGTCAACCAATACGGTTTCCGCCAAAAGCACTCAACAGTTCATGCAGCCTTCTCACTCTATGCCCATCTCCTCGACCTTTCTAAGGCCTTTGATACAGTCAATCACTCGATTTTGTTAGACAAGGTACAGGTTTCGCTCAAAATCACTAAACTGGCTCCGAAGCTACCTCTCCGATCGACAACAGCTTGTTTCTATTGATTCAGTTCACTCCCCTCTTGCACCTGTGCAATGCGGCGTGGCATAGGGATAGATTCTTGGTCCCATATTATTCCTTATTTTTATAAATGATATCCTCAGATCCTCTAATCTGCTCAAATTCACTATTTTTGCAGATGACACCTGTGTTTGAACATCCTCTACAAACTGCCCTGAAGCTATCAATATTTTAACATCTGAATCATCTAAACTTGCAGGTTGGCTTTCTGCGAAAAGATAATCCCTGAATCTCCAAAAAACTAATCTAATGATTGTTAACCCAACTAAGAAGCCACATCGCTTAACTTTGGTTTATTTCGGCAATTCTCAATTGTTTGTCGTCAATGAAATAAAGTTTCTTGGAATTGTGTTTAGCAACAAGTTGACTTTGATTCCGCATATAAACTCAGTCTGTAAAAAAATCTGTCAAAACACTGGCATTCAAAAACATGTATCTCCTCTTTTGAACAAAAAAACCCACTAACTATTCTATACAATTCTCTAATCTTTCCTCATCTTAATTATACTAACACCATATGGGGTGGTGCTTATGCTACTCATCTAAAACCATTATTGCTTCTTCAGAAACGTGCAGTCCGTATTGTTACCTTCTGTAGTCTTCTTGAACATACATATCCTCTCCATCTATTCTCCTGTCTTCAAATAACTCATAAATTCATGTACCACTCTCATCTGCTACCTCGATTCTTTCAAGAGTTTTTTTTTACTACTCAAGCATCTATTCATTATTATCGTACTCGAATATCGAACCTGAATTTAGATAAACCCTTCACCCTCACGGATAATTATTCTCGCTGTATCAAAACAGCCGGGCCTAAGGAATAGACAGACTGCCAATAGAGTTAAAATCAATCCTGTCTATCTCGAACTTTAAGTCTAAATTAAAACACCACTTACTAACTAACATTTAGTGCGGTGTGCTGGTGTGTAACTATTGTACATGCATTTTTTTTATAAGATGTGTAACATGTCGTTTTGCTGACAAATTGCTATATATCTGATATGTGCCATATAACTTGATCCGGGATAGAATAAGTCTTATAGACTTTATTCCCGCCAAAAAACAGTCCCATTATAAATGACTTGTATACAATGTCTTTATTTGGTGAATAACAAAATTTAAAAAAATAAATAAATATGTAGAATGATGGTAGAAGCGATAAAACGGCTTGTCATAGCACGTAACATGCCGACACACAAACCAACTGTTCCGAGATAAAGCACGAGAGCCGCATCCGGCTTCCATAATTGGCCTATTTAGTTCTGCCGCGTAAACAGCCATTGAACCAAACTTCTACCTCGGTTTGATATAAGCGTGTTTGGCGCTGTTGTCTATAGCAACGAGACGCGTCTAATGGTAAATACACGGTATTTTACACGGGATCTGTAGAACAATGTTATCGACGTGTATGTTGGATCTCTTATTGACACACTAGTTTACAACCAGTAAGAAAACCACCGTACCGAGTGTACAACGATTATCAAGAAACGGTAAGGTTTTTAACGTTAAACATATAGGCCAATTTTGTCGATTCTAAGTCATGGCGGACTAACGGTAGATAATAATCGGGTACAGTATTTAGGTCGTATACACCTACTAAAGCAGCGATAAGGCAGGCCACAGTGCTTGACAGAGCATGCATACCGCTGCACAAGTACAATCGTATTTCATAGGTAAAACCCGTGACCGACACCTAAACCCAACTGAGGGGATTACATAACGCATAGCCAGCGAGCTATTTGGGTCCTTTTTGTTAAACCTGGGACTGAGTATAGACTGAGTCCCAGGTTAAACCAATAGTAGTCCACAGACGTATCGACATTCTCTCTACAATAAAAATATATACCCTCTTCATACACTACATGCAATATATATACATATATGGAGTATAATTATATAGAGTACAATTTAGGCCGACTCGTATAGTGAGTGGTATTGGACTGCCTATATGTACATGTATAAGATGATTAATCGATTTTAATTGATCTACATCCCTGCGCAATGTGATTGCTTTTAGAAATATATATGTAGGCATATTAGCAGAGCATATTAGGAGAGCTTATACATTGATACAAATGTCTCTGATATAGTCTCATAATCGTGTTTGATAATTCGTTTTAGTCTTCTCTATACGCGATGGGAACCCGAGCACGTAAGCTCGCCATCTAAACCCCCATACTTTACGACAGTGAGTTTATTATGACGTGAATTTGTTGCTTGTTTATTTTTTTTTATTATAAATATTTGTTTATATGTTTACGTATTTATTGATTTATTAAGAATACTCTAACCCTCCTACAGAGTGTTTTTACGTTTCGGCGTTTTACTTCTAAAATACTGTGAATTTTGCAAGACATGTATATATATTCTGAATCGTCTTTTTCTGTAGAACAATAAAAAGTAAATTATTTGTTTCTAAAGTATTTTTTTCTAAAACTTACAGACAAAAATATTTTGAATAAAAAGTAAATTTTTGCTACCTCTTTTTCAAATTGCTACTTCTTTTACACCATATTGGTCAACTGTTCAATTTTACATCACCGTATAATACATTTTATGAACCAAAAAAAAAATCAGTATTTTCCTGGTTGTCTTATTTTTTCTTGAGAAGCAGACGTTTTCCGAAGTACGGTACACAAAAAATGAAAGCAAAGAAAATGAGAAAAATGTATTTCTGATCTATTTTACGACAGTTTTACCTCTTTCCATGCCCTATATTTAAAGTAATTTAATCTTTTTTTAGTCTTACAGACAAAGGCCTGGATTGGACGAGAAATACGACAGCGAAACCTTAATCTTCAAAACAAATGCCATTCTGGAATATAGCAGGAAGAGGCGTGATTAAAATTGTGTAAAAATTAATTTATTTAATTGATTCTGCTTTTACATGTCTATCAAAAGCAACCGTACAACGGGATGAAAATTAAAGAAAAAGCAATTAAGACAAGACTAGACTGATCGATCCGTTACGATACCCAGTGGCCACATCTGGAATACATTATCCAGTGAAAAGTTAATCTGGTTGGTCCATTGTCTGAAGTAAGATCCGTAAGACATGGATCAACGACAAACACCGAACGCTGTGAGTATTTATTTGTCACAGATGATTCTTATCCTAGGTTCATATTATTCGCCTGCAGGATGCAAATATGTATATATGATGATTTATTGATAAGCGTTTAACGCCGTACTTAAGGGTATTTCACCTATATGACGGCAGTGTACTCCAACAATCGCCACACTAACACAGCTATATAATGTGGAGTTATTTGCTCTGGAAAGTTAATTTTCCTCCTTTGCTGAACGAAGAGAGCACAGATATGGTTGACACATACTTCCCATAGCCAGAGGGCATCTTGGTTAGTTGGTGCTTGACGCATACTTCCCACAGACAGAGGGCATCTTGGTTAGTTGGTGCTTGACACATACTTTCCATAGTCAGAGGGCATCTTGATTAGTTGGTGCTTGACACATACTTCCCATAGACAGAGGGCATCTTGGTTAGTTGGTGCTTGACATATACTTGCCATAGACAGAGGGCATCTTGGTTAGTTGGTGCTTGACATATACTTTCCATAGCCAGAGGGCATCTTGGTTAGTTGGTGCTTGACACATGCTTCCCATAGCCAGAGGGCATATTGGTTAGTTGGTGCTTGACACATACTTTCCATAGACATAGGGCATATTGGTTAGTTGGTGCTTGACGCATACTTCCCACAGACAGAGAGCATCTTGGTTAGTTGGTGCTTGACACATGCTTCCCATAGACAGAGGGCATATTGGTTAGTTGGTTCTTGACACATAGGCCTACTTTCCATAGACATAGGGCATCTTGGTTAGTTGGTGCTTGACGCATATACTTCCCATAGCCAGAGGGCATCTTGGTTAGTTGGTGCTTGACACATACTTCCCACAGACAGAGGGCATCTTGGTTAGTTGGTGCTTGACACATACTTCCCATATACAGAGGGCATCTTGGTTAGTTGGTGCTTGACATAGATGTAGTTATGATTGTCCAGCAAACTATGATTGCTTTTCTCTTGTTTTTTTTTACTGCTGTTCCCTTCCATATAACGAAACGTCGTATATATAGATTGATAAGCACACAACCTCTGAAGATAAAGGCTTAATAAATCAATAAATGATTGATTTGTATGTTTACAGAACTTAGATGATCTAAACCCGAATGTTTTCGCCAATGTTGCTAAAATGGGGCGCATTAATCTTCAAGATCGGCCAGACACAATACACAGGAATTCACCTCCAGTCCTATACAGGTTGTTAAACCCAGAATTAAGCAGTGATTATAATAAAATATATCAACCAGAAATCTTAATGCAGCAGAAACCAGAGTCTTATTTAACCGAAGCTACTCAAGGACACCCTTCTTCACCGAGTAACTCCCCATATAAGGTAAATATGTAATTGGGTCGTATATTTGTAGTATGCTGAGTTTCCACGATAATACCTCATTTTATTACTGTTTAGTGAATGCCATCGATTCATTTGCATACTTTCTCGATTATGATAAATATTGTTTTCGCGTAGACTTCTGTCGTTTATTTCTCCAAGTTCAAATAGCTGCAACACTACACAAATTCGTTTAGCAGAATACCGAAATCCTTAGTACACCACCTTGCTATGACACGTATGTAAAAAAAAAATAAGGGGGCGCAGGTTTTAATGACCACTTAGTGCTCTTAACAATGCAGCAAATTTGATACTTTACCATGACCAGTTTTAAAAAAAGTAAATTGGTTATATATAGGATATACCAAAATTGACGTGGACTTGAGCCCAAGAGGGTATAAGCCCAATAGGGCATGAGCCCAATGTTATTGGCCCATGCAGTAGGACATTAGCCCAGAGCCCATAGCGAATATGAACATTAGTCTTGGGTAATTAGTTTGTATTAAAACTAACAATAATTCATAGGAAGAATGATTAATAAAAGTACAATCTTGATATTTTCACTACCGGTATGTTTTTTCAGCACTTAAAAGGTGTATACACATTTCAGAATGCTGTTATAGTTAGACAGAAAAGCTTACCATACTATACAGTTTATCTTATGCCTAATTAATATATATTTAATCCCATTTATATCAATTAAAATATCCTCAATTGATATTCAATGTTAACTATTTTCTTGATTTTTTCAGTTTTTCCAGTCTAAACAAGTAATCGATATATTAATTTATCTGAATTGTGAAATAATTTTGACGTGCATTAACATCTCTTTGGCGGATTTACATGGTTGATAAGAGGGTGAATGAAAAACTGTCTTAGCGGTTTGAGACACAAAAAAAGTGCAGATCGCCGTCTCTTCCTTCAATCGGCCGCCATTGTTTTTATCCTCATATACGAAAGGTTTTTCTAGTCCAACATTAGATCGCATTTTGACCCAAATGCATTTTCTCTGAGTTATATAGTACTATACTTTCTACGGAATTGAAGATATTCGTTTATATCTACATAAGTCTATGTCTGTCTGATAGCAGCTGTAAAATGGAAATATCAAACAGTAAAATCAAATGAATTTCGTTCAACACATTGTCTTCTTCGCTTGCAAACCGGTAAAGCATCTAGCCAGTTCCCGCGCTCAGCGAGAGAGTTCGTGATTCCATAGGCAATTCAAGGTTAAAGATAGCCGTTACATATCCCTGTATATTGTAATGCCAGATTCAACCTGACGTAGATAATATTCAGCAAGACATCAAACGTTTGAAGTTCGAAAATACCAAGCTAAAAGACAATATGAGATCAATGCGGGATAACGTGCTGTTTTGCAGTATATACCAGAGAACCCACAGGGTGAAACCAAGCAATTTGTTGCTTGACTATGAAAACCAAACTTGAGATTTAAAACGCAAAAACAGACATCTTGATAGAGCCCATCGAATTGGTAAACATAGACCTATTGTCGTTAAGTTCAACTTGCATCAAGATCAAGCAAAAGTACGAGGTCCAAGAGATAAATTGAAACCGACTTCTTTTGGAATCAACGATCCGCTCCCAAGGAATGTGTATTTGGCATTTAAGAAGTTAAACCAAGAGTAAAAGCAGGCCAAAGAAGCAGGCTATACAGTGTATTGGAGTATATCTATACCTGGATGACCACCAGGTGAATTATCGCGAGGAGCCACCAGGCGATACACACCTTACAGAGCCTCATCGAAGCACGGGTATTCCCCGTGGTGGTCATGGGATTCCCCATGTCAGTCGAGGCACTCACCGCTGGACATAGGATGATACACAGGACAGGTTACGTGTATTGTACTGGAATGTGACTGGTCTTACATATGCTTAATATAACAATAATGATTTAAATTCGTTTCTTAAGCAGTATGACATAGCATGTTTTTCAGAATCGTGGGCTGGCAAACTATCAAAATTTACTCTGGAGACAATTTATATAGGAAATTATTACATAGAAAAGCCAAGCGAAATAGCGGTGGGTTTCTTGTGTATTATAAAAGTTATTTACGAGATGGATTCCAAAAATGTGACAGCCTGGAAAATAATAAATGTTATACTTGGTATAAGCTAACTTGATACATTTGTGGAACAGAAAGCGACATACTGATCTGTTTCGTTTACCTCCCTCCAGAAAACTCATCAATTTATAAAGTTGTGGATTGTAATGTTTTTTGACAAATTGCAACATGACATTGAATTGCATAAATCTCAGTGCCGTGATATACACAGTAGAGTAGAGTTAAAATAATATTATGACTTTGATGATACTGATGGATATCTGCCTTTTGAAGAGAAACAAGAATATATTTGTGATAATCACTTAACTAGATCTTCCATGGACACTGCTGAAAATAGTTATGGACTTGTGGTACTTGTTTGTTAGATATATAAGTAAGCCAACTGCATGGTCTACGTATTGCTGATGGTAAACTATTTAGGGACAAACATGTTGGTACATGTGTGGTCCAAGGGGTAGAAGTGTTACTGATTACCTCATTTTGAATGAGCAAATCTTTTCACTATATTAAGAGATTTTTATGTTCATGATCGTACCGAATGTCCTGACCATTCACCGGTTGAGTTCCATCTATCATGTAGATCAAATCAAATACTTGAGAACAAGATGAAAGTTGACAAATGTCGGTGGAATCTTTATTTATAAATAGCCTCAAATCAAAAGAAACTGTATTAGATGTAATGGTTTCAGATCTCAATGATATGGACACTATATACGAAAGGGTTAACATGTTAACAAACTTATTACAAGAAATTATCTCCCCTGTATTTAAAACAACGTCTCCATTTAGCACTGACGAAAACAGAGGTAAACATTTAAAAACAGACAGAAAGAACGGTTTAGTGAAGAATGTAAACAGAGGAAGAAAACTTACATGGAATTGCTACATAGATACAACAGAACTCTTTCGGATACATATCAGAGGGTTATGTACAATGCGAAAAGATCAGTTAAAAAAACAAATAGAAAATTTAGATTAAGATATAAAAAGGAGAACTAGAGGTATAATTAAACATAAAACATCTAAAGAATTCTAGAAAATCCTCAGAAAAACCAAGAAGGAACCCTCTACACATATTACGTTAGAAGTACTTTACGCCTATTTTCGTTAATACATGATAAGGATGAGGAAGATGTTGAAAAATATATACAACAGACAATTAATAATAATACAACCAGTATATATAGTGAATAAGATGAAACACTTTCTATCGACGAAATAAATGAAGCTAATAATAATCTGAAGATTAACAAGTCACCGGGACACGATGATATACTCCATGAATATATTATAGAAGGTCGGGTTATTCTTGGCCCTATATTATGTAAGTTATTTAATTCAATGCTCAATCTTAGCTACTTCCCATCCAGCTGCTCAGACGGTGTTATAATACCCATCTAAAACAAGGGAGATAAGAACTGTGCGAATAATTACAGGGGAATAACTCTTTTGCCATGTTTATCCAAGCTATTCACTTTTATTATTGGTATATGGTCCGAAAAATACAGTCAACTGTCTGATGCACAATTTGTTTTTAGAAAGGTGTTAGGCCAATTTATGCAAGTTTCGATTTACATAGTCTAGTTAATATTTATTTAAACCAAAAAAAGAAACTTTATTGCTTATTTGTCGACTTCGAAAAGGCTTTTGATAGTATTTATAGGAATGGATTATGGTATAACCTGTTTAGAAAGGAAATGAGAGGTAAACTTCTTAACCTAATCGATTTATATATTCCATGGTTAAATCAATGGTAAAACATATAGGTTCATTAACAGACTACTTTAGCTGTAATCAAGGTGTGAGACAAGGGGATTCTCTGTCACCCATTATCTTCAGTCTCTTAATGGAAGATCTAGAAACTTTCCTTCATCAGGGTGGTGATGTAGGGGTCACATTGAAAGAGGTATCAATTATTGTTTTAGTTTTTGCTGATGATCTAGTTTTGTTATCCGATGTAAAGTTGGTCTACATACTCTAATTAACCAAGTTAACAATTATTGTGATAAATGGAAAATTAATTTTTATGTTAGCAAAATAAAAGTTGTGGTTTTTAGAAAGGGAGGGTTGTTAAAGAGGACAGACAAGTGGTAATATAAGGGCAACAAATAGAGGTTACTGAAACGTTTAATTGTTTAGTTTTACTGCTCTCTAGTAATGGGAAATTTACCCAGTCTGTAAATCAATTACCGGTATCAAATAAAGGCCTTAAATCTATGAATATTTTGAATTCAATCACACATACACTCTAAGAAAAAAAGGCTCTAGTTAGAACCTTTAAAGGTTCTTCAGAGTGGATCATATAGCGAACCTTTAAAAATGGTTCTTTTAAGAACCCCCTTAAAATGGTTCTTTGAAAAATCCTTATAAAATGTCGTTGAATAAATGCAAAACTTGCTTGGAAACTTCTCCCAGTTCGACAATCACAAAATGGAGAACATGGACGCTGGATTCCAAATTATCCCGTGACCATAGACTCGTTTTCATTTCGCACGAAGAAACATTTTCCTTAGCAAAGAACCCTTTTCCACCACGAAGAACCTTTTGGTCGTTGATTTTGTCTGAAGAATCATTTACCACCATAGATTCTTTGAAGAACCTTCGTGACATACGAAGAACCATTTCAGAACATAAAACTTGCTTAGAATATTGAGTTGTGCTGGAGATATCTGGGGTTT
Source organism: Mopalia kennerleyi (assembly GCA_034783855.1). NCBI lineage: Eukaryota > Metazoa > Mollusca > Polyplacophora > Chitonida > Mopaliidae > Mopalia > Mopalia kennerleyi. Next base: position 414 of record JAVFBX010240727.1, on the reverse strand, counting down.
CAAGAAAGGAGATGCACTTGAAAGAATACATAGAAAATATATTAAAGTCTTACTAAGTTTAAAACCTAGCAAAAATATACTGTTCAATATATGTCGATACAAACAGGCGATTGCCACTTAGATGTAAAAGACTCGTAAATGTAACGGCATTTTTGAAAATATTTGAACAAAGTGTAAACGATATCTATAGTATGCAAATTGGAACTACGATATTCAAAGTTATTCCAAATTAAGGTTTAACTCTCTGTTCAAACAGGACTCCAAAGTAGAGCCTTATCTTTATATTTTTACGAAGTCAAAATATAGGACAGTGAAACCGAAGAACGCCCCACGACAACCGAGAAACTCATCACCCATCCTTATCCCCCTTCCCTGTATGGGAGCGATCAGTTACCAGATCAAAAGACTGTTGAC
>JAVFBX010240716.1:0-10434 GCA_034783855.1 Mopalia kennerleyi | reverse complement strand
TTGTTCTTCCTCAAGTACAGTAGATGGTAAGAACATCTGACTTGTTCTTCCTCAAGTACAGTAGATGGTAAGAACATTTGACTTGTTCTGTCTCAAGTACAGTAGATGGTAGGAACATCTGACTTGTTGTTCTGTCTCAAGTACAGTAGATGGTAAGAACATCTGACTTGTTGTTCTTCCTCAAGTACAGTAGATGGTAAGAACATCTGACTTGTTCTGTCTCCAGTACAGTAGATGGTAAGAACATCTGACTTGTTCTTCCTCAAGTACAGTAGATGGTACGAACATCTGACTTGTTCTTCCTCAAGTACAGTAGATGGTAAGAACATCTGACTTGTTCTTCCTCAAGTACAGTAGATGGTAAGAACATCTGACTTGTTCTGTCTCAAGTACAGTAGATGGTAAGAACAATTAACTTGTTGTTCTGTCTCCAGTACAGTAGATGGTAAGAACATCTGACTTGTTCTGTCTCCAGTACAGTAGATGGTAAGAACATTTGACTTGTTCTGTCTCAAGTACAGTAGATGGTAAGAACATTTGACTTGTTGTTCTTCCTCTATTACAGTAGATGGTGGGAACAATTGACTTTTTTTTCTGTCTCCAGTACAGCAGATGGTAAGAACATTTGACTTGTTGTTCTTCCTCAAGTACAGTAGATGGTAAGAACATCTGACTTGTTCTGTCTCAAGTTCAGTAGATGGTAAGAACAATTAACTTGTTGTTCTGTCTCCAGTACATTAGATGGTAAGAACATTTGACTTGTTGTTCTTCCTCTAGTACAGTAGATGGTAAGAACATTTGACTTGTTGTTTTCCTCAAGTACAGTAAATTGTAAGAACATCTGACTTATTGCTCTGTATCAAGTACAGTAGATGGTAAGAACATCTGACTTGTTCTGCCTCAATAACAGCAGATGGTAAGAACATTTGACTTGTTTTCCTCAAGTACAGTAAATTGTAAGAACATCTGACTTGTTGCTCTGTATCTAGTACAGTAGATGATAGGAACAATTGACTTAATTTTTCTTCCTCAAGTACAGTAAATGGTAAGAACACCTGACGTGCTCTGTCCCAAGTACAGTAGATGGTGGGAACACCTGATGTGCTGTCTCCAGTACAGTAGATGGTAAGAACATCTGACTTGTTGTTCTTCCTCAAGTACCATAGATGGTAAAAACATCTAACGTTGTTCTGTCGTTCTAACGTATTAGCTAGCCTTAGACCTTGTGCCTTGTTCAAGTTAGTGTGCGATAGATTAATGAACTAGAGAATAAACATCATTTTATTTTGTTGAGTCCCTCGTGGCTTATTACATAAATATGTGCTACCTGTACATGCAGGTAAATCCTATTGCTTTGAAAATTCTTACATAATAGCTAGCCCTAGCCCTGTGCCTTGTTCAGGTAACTGTGCTATAGATAAATGAACTAAAGAATAAACGGGATTGTGAGGCTAAGATTTATCCACTGCCCAGTTAGTTCTGATTATTCAGATGTTTAACATGTACAGGTGATCCTTGTTTGTAACTTCCTTGATTAAGACATCGGCTCGCGATTTAAGTGGATTAACAAATTAACCAACCAGCTTAACTAACCTGTTGTTCATTATAGCCTATGTAACAGGATTACCCTGTTAAAACCTTCTGCCCCATTCTCTGCTCTGGTTAGTTGTGCGTAACAAATTCAGAACGGAAAGTCTAGGAATTTGTCAGTTATTTAGATGGTTTGTCTGCATGTGTACAGTTATTGGAGACTACAGACAGCATTTTCTAACAGTTACAGTTGTATAAGGTTTGTTCATTTTGGCTTAGAGCAGTAGCACTCCATAGCTAAGGGCAGTAAAATGTCCACTATAGATGAACATTTAATTTTCAACAGAGCATTTGTATATTACACTTACCATTATGGTTGTGTTGCTGGTTATTCTTTGGAAGTACACCATATAAGTGACATAACCTTAAACACGGCCAAAACACCAATCTATCAGTCAAATTAAGAGCAGTACATGTCACACACAGTCCATACGACGTTAAACACCAATCAAACAAACAAACAAACACACACAGTCCTGCATAGCCCTCTGGCCAAGGGTACATGTAGTTTCTTTGAAGAGTTGTAATACTGTCTTTACTTAGCATTGGAGGAAAAACTTTCCCCTATTATGTAAACGCTTAACATCATGGTTATGCTAGTGTCAATTATTGTTGGAATACACTACCAACTATTTGAAAAACGTATAAATTGGTCCTCATTAATTAAAGCTTGCATATAACTATGGGAAGGCCCTGTTAGGTCCGTTCTCCACAGCAGCACAGGTTTCATAACTCTCTGAAATTTGGGATATCATTTTGAATGGATAGAAGGAACATTTTTTTCCCGCTTTTGCTAATTGTTTTAATTTCTAATATGTTTTGAGCAATAACAGCTCAATATGCATCCTTTTTCATTGAAATTTGGGAATGGGGCAAGATGTTGGGTCTTAGGCAGAGGAATAAATTCCAACATTTTCTAAATTTAAGAAAATTAAAATCTGGGCTGCATCCAGCCCTGTAACATGAATATGGCCTAAGCACCAATTTATTTTTTTATCCTATGTTAGATCAACATGGGTAAAATCCCAATAACAGATTACTGACCAGCATCATTGCTGGAGGAAAACTGGGGAGTACATTTACCCAGAAAACCCACGACTTTGCTGGCATACCAACCCACATACGGACCACGGAATCGAACCAGCGACCCCAGAGGTGAGGGAGACATATGGACGAGAAGAATACAGTCTAGACCACTCCGCCACAGCGGCTCCATTAATCCACGAAGTATACAGTTGGGTGTTAACATTGTAGTCAACAAACCTGAAACACAAACAACTTTTTACAGTTTCCACTGATGGGGACTTTGTTGACTCAATATTTCAACACCTTTCAAGTAGGAAATGGGATAAAGTAGCCGGTGTGTTTTGTAAATATCTTTTGTCCACAAATGTGCCTGGTTATCGATCAGTGAAGCAGACACAATTCCATTAGTGACTGTCTGCCTTACAATAGAACTGCTATTTGATATCGGCACATAGGGTAGCTGTGGTGTCATTGTTAGAGATTTGTTAGAAATTTGATAGCCTAATGTTACATGATACAGAATATAACCTAAAGCAGCCTGAATAGTATTGGTAGGTACTCTGTAGATGTGCTGCAACATTCTGATTGGTCAGCACACATATTGAGGGTTCTAAAGCATTTTGATTGGTCAGCACACATATGAAGGGTTCTAAAGCATTTTGATTGGTCAGCACACATATTGAGGGTTCTAAGGCATTTTGATTGGTCAACACACATATTAAGGGTTCTCAGGCATTTTGATTGGTCAGCACATATATTGGGGGTTCTAAAGCATTTTGATTGGTCAGCACACATATTGAGGGTGCTAAAGCATTCTGATTGGTCAGCACATATATTGGGGGTTCTAAAGCATTTTGATTGGTCAGCACACACATTGAGGGCTCTAAAGCATTCTGATTAGTCAGCACACAAATAATGGTTATAAAGCATTCTGATTGGTCAGCACACATATTGAGGGTTCTAAAGCATTCTGATTGGTCAGCATACATATTGAGGGTTCTAAAGCATTCTGATTGGTCAGCACACATATTGAGGGTTCTAAAGCATTCTTTTTGGTCAGCACACATATTGTACAGTTTTGATTGAGATAAAGTGAGTGTAAAAGATTCTAAGTAAGAAATTTGCATGTGAAACAATGTGAAGCCATAATTTCCAAACCAACTTTTCTGATGACCAATGCTTGGCAATAGCTGTAGGGGTGGGGGAGGTAAATGTTGGCAGATGCTGGATGATCTTTGTGCTAAAAGGTACATTCTTAGGGTGCGATTTATAGCATCAATTTCAGTGCATTCCCCTTATTTCCTGACTTTTGATTGGTCAACTTTTCTAGACCAATCAAAACACTGCAAATAAGCAGAATCTCCACAAGTCATAACTACACAAGAGTAAAACAGGGGAATGGATAATCCATAATCATATAAGTGGAATACCCTTTAGCATGACCTCTAACCCCAAATCAAACAAACAAATCAGCTCTCTAGCATTAACTTTGTCTATAAAACACAGAGGAATACATTGTATTTTTTTTCTCAGAAACTAAATCGTAAAGTCCTTTAATCTTTCCCATGGGTTTCAATAACGACAAGCTCCTGTATAGTGATAAATGTATTGCGTTTCACTGAATGTCAACAAGTCTTTAGTGGTCGCTCAGCAGTCACCACTTTTCTACAATCAATCTTGAAATCCTGGTTCTTATAACGCATTGGTGACAGCACACTCAACTCTTCTGCTGTAATAGCCAAGCCAGTCGTTGCCATGGTGACACGAGTTCCTGTACTTTGCCTTTAGGTAATTTTCTTGCATTACCCGTGATTTACAGAATTTCTGGCCGGCACCGAGAATAAACACTGCTGTTAATTCCTCGACAGATTTTAATCAACAAACCAGGTTATCTCGTATCAGCTGCCAATAGTAAGGATTTGGTTATATACAAGACATGTGCACAAAACCACTAGGGAATAATTTGTCAAGAACTGGTCAGGAGAACAGGATACTTAATAGTGTGTAGCTAAACGGTAAGACATCTGGTGAATGTCCGTGATCAGTGTCCTTGATTCACAGGTGGTTTTGAGGAAGCTCCCTTTTTGCTCTGGTACTCCCAGAATCAGGAGCGACAGAAAGTGAATCTATTTATGGTGTGTTTATATTGCAGCTAGTGTTTGTCCTTCATTGCCGCCAGTTGCACATGTACATGCAGATGAGTGAAATAACCTTAAGTATGGATTTAACACCAATAGACTCGCCTATGTGTAAACTTGATTAACTTGCCTCTGTTTAGCTGCAGAGAAATGTAACCCTTTCTTGATAATGTGAAGAAAAGGCTTAACTTCCCTGTCTGCTGATGTTATTAACGTGTGCTTCACTTATACAGTATAACTCTGACATATGAGTGAAATACCCTTAAACACGGCATTGAACACCAGTCAATTAATCTTTCTAAAGGTCACTAAATGCCAATGACTGAACTGTACGCCCCCAGGGTCTCTGTATCATTAAGGTTATTATGTAATTCCCTTTGTTCTGGATTTAAAGCCCCCTTGCAGCGTTTCCCATAGTGTAATTAAGACGTCTTTATCTAGACAATTATGGTGTATGTGTTAACATGGAATTATATTGGAGTCTTTACGCAGATTTTAAGGTGCAGTAGGCCTATACTCAGGTTTTGGTGTATATATGTTGAGGTCAGTTTACTCAGGTTTTGGGGTATACTTTGAGGTCAGTGTACTCAGGTTTTGGGGTATACTTTGAGGTCAGTATGCTCAGGTTTTGGGGTATACTTTGAGGTTCATGTACTCAGGTTTTGGAGTGTATTTTGAGGTCAGTATACTCAGGTTTCAGGGTATATTTTGAGGTCAGTATACTCAGGTTTCAGGGTATATTTTGAGGTCAGTATACTCAGGTTTTGGGGTATATTTTGAGGTCAGTATACGCCGGTTTTAGGGGAATATTTTGAGGTCAGTATACTCAGGTTTTGGGGGTATATTTTGAGGTCAGTTTACTCAGGTTCGGGGTATATTTTGAGGTCAGTATACTCAGGTTTTGGGGTATATTTTGTGGTCAGTATACTTAGATTTTGGGGTTTATTTTGAGGTCAGTATACTCAGGTTTTGGGGTTTATTTTGAGGTCAGTATACTCAGGTATCTGGGTATTTTTTGAGGCCAGTGTACTGGGGTTTCGGGGGTATATTTTGGGGTCAGTATACACAAGTCTTGGGGTATATTTTTATGTCCCTGTATTCAGGTTTGGGGTATATTTTGAGGTCAGGGTACTCAGGTTTCGGGGGTATATTTTGGGGTCAGTATACACAAGTCTTGGGGTATATTTTTATGTCCCGGTATTCAGGTTTCAGGGTATATTTTGAGGTAACTTTACTCAGGTTTAGGGGTATTTTTTGATGCCCCTGTATTCAGGTTTTGGGGTATATTTTAAGATCAGTGTACTCAAGTTTTGGGGTATATTTTGAAGTCAGTACACTCAGGTTTTAGAGTATATTTTCAGGTCAGTGAATATTATTACAGAAAGGAGCATCGCTTCAATTGAAAAAAAAAATTAAATTACCTATTTTTGTCACATTTTGTTACTTTTTTTTCTGTCAAAAACAAGTTTTTCCACTTCTCTGCAACATTTTTTTAATTTATTGATCCATAACAATTAAATATTTTTTTATTCCTGACACATATTTATTTATAATCCTTTCAGTAGAACATGAATCAAATCTCATTATTAAAATATTAACCGTCATTTACATGGACATCCAACGCCATCTAACTTATCCATGCATCACCTACACACCACAGTACTTTGACTATTATGTTTTTTGACACCAACTTTTATAATATTTTATATGATCGCTTTAAGTTATATTTCTATATTATCTTTATTGTTTACTCATCCATCACATAGCAGCCGAGCACTGGGTTAAATCTGTAGCAGAGGCTGTTTGCAGGCTATGAATTATTAAGTACTAGGTTTGTCGTGCTCCAATTGCTCTCAGCTCTACATACAAGCTTTATCAGTCCAACGGACCAATTTGCTGGCGGTGAAATGACTGTCAATTGGTGACATTAAAGCCACCAGTAGCTGGGATGGGCTAATGGCAAATCACCGCTCTATAATATCCCCTCTTATTCCTCTTCCCAAACAGGCTCTCATAGCATACATGTGTACACACCCTCTCCTGCCTTAGAGATTGGACTTGGAAAGATACTGTCGGTCTTGGACACTTTTTCATGGTAAGTTTATTGCATATATTACTAGATCTTATTTTAATTTGGCTGTAGTTGGGCTGGATCCAGTTGCTCAGAAAGCCATTAGTCGCTTACATCAGATTAACCGTGGGTAAAAGTGGATTAGAGATATCCATTCAACATGGTGTGATGTATCTACTAACGGATTAAATTTTATAGCACTTCGAGCAACCAGCCCCTGGCCTCTTGTTACTTATAATACTTCTATTGGGCCGTGTTTTAGTAAAATGGCAATATGTTCCATGATGAAACCCTCCTCACTCAACCAGTGTACCATTAATTCAATATGTTCCCTGATGAACCTCTTCGCCTCATCCAGTGTACCATTAATTCAATATGTTCCCTGATGAAACCCTCTTCACCTCATCCAGTATACCATTAATTCAATATGTTCCATGATGAACCCCTCTTCACCTCATCCAGTATACCATTAATTCAATATGTTCCATGGTGAAACCCTCTTTACCTCATCCAGTATACCATAAATTCAATATGTTCCATGGTGAAACCCCCTTCACCTCATCCAGTGTACCATTAATTCAATATGTTCCCTGATGAACCCCTCTTCGCCTCATCCAGTGTACCATTAATTCAATATGTTCCATGATGAAACCCTCTTCACCTCATCCAGTGTACCATTAATTCAATATGTTCCATGATGAACCCCTCTTTACCTCATCCAGTGTACCGTTAATTCAATATGTTCCATGATGAAACCCTCTTTACCTCATCCAGTGTACCATTAATTCAATATGTTCCATGGTGAAACCCTCCTCACCTCAGCCTGTGTACCATTAATTCAATATGTTCCATGATGAAACCCTCTTTACCTCATCCAGTGTATCATTAATTCAATATCAGATGTTATTCGTAATACTCTAGCTTATGTTCAGTTGTCTTTTCTAACACTCCAACACCATTTTAATTGAGTGCTCAGGTGCTCAAAAAATGCTCCGTGATTTAAGCGTTCTAAACACCAATGTCTTATTGGTAAAAAGCAGTCATGTGAGGGAAAGAACCTTGAGTTTGGCGTACTTTAAGCAAACTTTTTGGTTACCATACTAGTTGTCCTATATAACATAACTTGTTATGCCTTCGCTCATGCACTATTAATACCTGTTTGTCTATGGTCAGGGGGGTCGGGGGGGGGGGGGGGGTATCTATTGGTCAGTGGTGGTTTGTTTACTCTTTGATCCTGCTTAATTGTAGGTCAAAGTTTCCCAGTTGACCTTTACGGACAAGAAACACATTTAGGGTCACCCTCTGGCGATTTGAAATTGCCATTGGGATTTTGCCAGAGGGAAATGCCAAGCTTAAAATTCTCTGGCAAAGGGCAGAGAAAGTCAAAAGGGTCCAACTTTACCAAAATGTGCAGAGAGTTGGTGGAGGAGCTTTCTGTTGACCTGGTGCTCTCAGTGGTTTAGGGCAACGTGAAGCGGATTTGTTTTTGATGTATTGGTATTTGTATTTTGTTCTGTTTTTGTTATGTCTAGTCTTTGTTTGTTGCCTGTGGCATTGCGAATGGTTTCCTTCACCCATTGGGCTGTCATGCCATCATGTGAGTGAAATAACCTTAACAACGGCCTTAAACCCCATGCAAACCAATGATGATCAAAGTAATGGATATGTTAGGGTTAATCAATCAATCACCTATGTGGTGACTAGGATCGTTTTTACCCGATTTCTTGTTGAGTATCAAGTGGATAATCCATCGTCATACAAGTGAAAAACCCAAGAGTATGATGTATACACCAAAAAGGATGATTACCGTTCCAACAGTATCAATTATTGTTGGACTACATTGTTGGTGTTCTGGCAATCACATGGGTTGTTTTTACGTTGTTTACTCCTGGTTTCCCATCGTAATTAGACAAGGAACTGTGTTAATCAGCATCATATAACAAACAAACCATTGATTAGGGGCTTAGCCAGAACTCAGAAGTATGGTGTCCAAAATGGTCATTATGCTTCACTTTTCAAATAACTGGGTGTCCAATTTGGACAGTTTTCTAATCTCCTGCATGGTAAAGTTTCTTCAGATAAGTGAAATACCTTTGAGCCTAGCGTAAACCACCAATCAATCAATCAATCAATTTCACATTGTGATAATGTCAATTATTGCTGTACTTCACCTTTGTCATACTTATACAAGTAAAATTCATTGCATGACCACGGCGTAAAGCACTAATGAGCAAACAAAATGTACAAAACACTGATATATTTTCTACATGTATGTGCTATTTTACATTGATCCCATATTGTGATTATATTGAATGGAATTGAAGCATTATCATCACTGGATACAGAAATACCCTAAATGAACTCCAATTTGATCCATGTCAAATCCTTACTTTTTTGGTTGTTGTGACAATATTACAGCATGTATTTGAACAAATTTAGGTTTTCTCACAAGTGTAGACACGCCACAGCGTAGCTGAAATACCGCTGAATGTGGCGTAAAACACTATTCAATCAATCACAAGTGTACATGTTTTCTAACTGAAAAATTCATCTTCTGCCTCTCAGACACAATTTACAAGTTATTAAATTATTAAAAAAGCTTCTAAAATAGTAATTTTATAGATGAATTTGGAGGTGATTTAGGACACCTGCCTGGAGTACAGAGTCATCCAGGGTGTCCCGGTCCTTTACCTTTACCTGTCTTCATGCTTCAGGGACTTTCATGGACTTTTCTCCAGGTTTTATGTGCTCTGGCTTTATCTGATTCCTTCCAAATGTGATGTGAAGAGCTCTATATAGCCTAATCCTAGTAGTGTAAAGCACCCATTCATAGAAATAACTCTGACCTGTCATTTCATCTAGACCAGACTTTTCTCTCAGTTTTCTATAGTATTTAGGTTAGTAACAGTGTGAACTGGACAATCTGTCATCATATAACAAAGTGAAATACTCTCAGGCACCACAGTTAACCCCAATCTAACAAGTGAGGAAGTCATCTGGACTGAGCTTTTTATTATCACACTGGGTATGTATGTGATATCTACAGGACCATTGTCTACATACTCCTATGTACATGTATGTCATACTTTCATTGATCTAAATCAGAGGATTTACATACACTATCTGTTCTGAACTTTTTACACATGATAGTGTTGAAATAACCTAAGCACAGCTGTAAATAATTGACTATTCCAGTATTCCTTAATGACTATACAAGCATTGTTTACGCTTAGATTGTAGCAGAACTGTTTACTCCTAGACTGCAGAAGAAATGTTTGCTCCTAGACTGTAAAGGTCTGTAGAAACTGTTTACTCCTAGACTAAAAGAACTGTTTAGTCCTGGACTAGAAGAACTCTTTACTCATAGACTAGAAGAACTCTTTACTCCTAGACTAGAAGAACTCTTTACTCATAGACAAGAAGAACTCTTTACTCCTAGACTAGAAGAACTCTTTACTCATAGACTAGAAGAACTCTTTACTCATAGACAAGAAGAACTCTTTACTCCTAGACTAGAAGAACTCTTTACTCATAGACTAGAAGAACTCTTTACTCATAGACAAGAAGAACTCTTTACTCCTAGACTAGAAGAACTCTTTACTCATAGAC
>JAVFBX010240705.1:0-10435 GCA_034783855.1 Mopalia kennerleyi | reverse complement strand
AAAGCTCCTCTTTTCTCGCCTCTTACGATCGACCGAGGAAGCCGAGGGAGTATTCTGCAGGACTGGCCAACCCGCTCACAAATTAGGAAAGGGCAAACACTTCAAAAATAAAAAAACGATGTGGCTGTGTGGGTTCATCGATGTGAATACTGGCATGAATCTCGATCATAAGTGAAATAAGTGAAAGGTACATTGAAGTGGGATTAGTGGGCGCACACCCTAACCAGGGTGCTTGGAAACTCTCTCTCCCAACAACTAGGCAGACTAAGTATAAAAGGGATAATCATAATTTTCAGCTGAAAGTCACTTGAAAGAAAGCCAATTAAATTTTCATGATTTATTTTTTTTAAAACTTAAAAGCACCACTGTTTCAAAACTATGGTTATCCCAAATTGTCAAGCAAAAATTGTATACTGACATGAATCAGGTGGGGAATTGTCCACAGCACTCTTTCAATTAATAAGTATGCCCTAAATCACTTAAAATTGTTACTTTGCAAGTTATTGTACGGAGGACTAAGAATTTTGGGGCACATGATACACGAATTTTGTTCAAACTCTGGTTACTAGCAAGAATATAATATTGTGCATGGCCTTATCAGTAACTGTAGTTGCTCTAGTGCAAGCTGTTTCAAGTGCTTCTTGGCTAAACGTTTTATTCAAGGCAGGTAAACTTTAATAGATGCAGGTGTTACGCATTTTTTGATATCAGTACAAAGTCACTATGAAATAAAACTCTTGCACACAAAACAAGAATTGCCACAGACTTGTTAAAAAAACAATGGTGCAGATCAAAACCATGATACAAGATCAGACAGAGCGACATTTGCAACAATAACAGATCAGTTTCATTCTAGTGCAAATTCTTTTCAAACTGCTGGTCTTCTATAAAATTGTCACAACCAGCATCTTCCTATTTTTAAAACTCCCACATCAATTTTAAAAACTGTGCTCACCTGCATTTAACCTTTCATTTATGTAAGGTTTTCGTGTGGTTTTTTTCAGACATCACCAAAAACTAATTTGAGAACTCGTGCAGAAATGAGCCAGGCTTTTATACCCTTAAGATATAATTAATATGACAGCAAATTCAAATTTCAATATAATGTAATGTTTATAAATATTTATATGTATATAAACCTATCAACAGTAGGCCTATTATAGAAGCTTAATGCTACAGGGAACTTAGAAATTTAATATCCCAACAAGTTTCACACACTAAAGTATGGCAAAAACAAACCTTTGACCTACAAGATGACAAAATGCAAATGTGGTACTGTTGTGAGGCGAACCCCAAAAATAAATAAATAAATATAAAATTTTTTAAAAAATAATTATTATAGCTTAAAGAACCAGTTAACATACTTAAGTACCCTGACTTTCTGTACCTGCTTGAAAAAACATAACAAAAACAACAGGCAACAATTAGCCTAAGTTCCTGAATGCAATATTCATAATAAAGAAGGAACAGCATTGAACACTCAGCCAATAGTGTATGAAATATGTATAACGTTTTTTCAAAATGATATTGGACAACAGTAAGTAAATTCAAAACGCAAGTTAAGTTTAGAAATAATAGTTTAGAAATAATAGTTTAGAAATAATATGGTAGGCTTGTGCATAAATTGTTTAAATTTATCATTTCTAGAATCAACGAGGAGTATGTTGTGAACAAAAAAAAAATTAAATTCAAAAGACTGTTAAATCAAGGGTTCTCGAAAACCTCTAGTCATCAAATTTAACACACCAATATTCCGGGTAAAACACTACAAGGGTAAATCACTACAAAGGTAAAACACTGCATGGGTTAAACACTACATGTACAAGGGTAAAACAATACAAGGGTAAAACACTGCATGGGTTAAACACAACAAGGATAAAACAATATAAGGGTAAAACAATACAGCGTAAAACACTCCCAAGGGTAGAAAAATAAAATGATAAAACATTGCCAGGGTAAAACATCGGTGTTTGTAATAAATCGTTATATTTCAATACCCAAGAGATGGTCTATATCAACTTTTCAAGAAAAATGATTTTACAGGCATTAAGGGGAAGGTATGCCCTGGAATGTGGTAGGTGTACTTTACATTTGACCAAGATGGCGTTTATCGGCTTTTGTGTCTGAAGTCTTCATTTATTTAATTTGGTTTGCCTTGCTCAAGGTACAGCCTGGTTGGGCCTTTGGGCCCCTAAAAACATGGGCCTCAGTTGATCTACACAACCACAATATACAGAGAACAGTAACTTCTCTACTTTAACATGTAACTCATACATTCGCAGATTATATGTTACTTCTTGTTGAAACTGATATGCATTAATACTAAAAAGAATATTCATTGGATTGATCGTGGCTGAACCCACTTTTAATTTTCTGAGCTCCTTGAAGAAACACCCTAAACACTAACTAAACTTGATGACTAGATTAATGACCAATATTCTACTCATGCATGTGGCTTACAATTTAGTTTTACTCAATATCTTTTTAAATATTCATTTCCAACACAAAACGTTAAACTTTATTCACAAGCGGAAACCCATTTTAACAAAATAATGGTACCAAGGAGAAGCAATTGTTTGGGGAAAATTCCAGTACGAGAGAGTATAATTAATTTTTTTTTTCGGATTATACAAACCGTTTTTGTGAGGGACTTTTTGTTGTTGCTTAGTTTAATTGTTTTTCTCTGCACTCTTTCAGAACATCTGACATCGGATATTGCCCTAGCCTATTCTCATGGCCAAACTTATCTAACTTCAAAATAGAAGAGGTAACACGAGATGAAGATGAGTAGGGTTATGTCATCGGCGCCTTCACTATAAGCATATTATTTGTCAGAACACCAACATTTCCAGTTATTTGGGTCACAGCAGTAGTTCACACTTACGATGTACAGTCCCTTATAATTAAAAAAATACTTGACGTTTTTCTATAAATCATCCTTAGGTAATACCAAAAATGTCACACTGATCTCTGTAACATTCTCTCACAGCACTATCAGAAAACTTTTAAATGTTCGCTTCCAGCTTAGGGACTAACAGATATAATTTAACAAACAAGAAAAAATTAAGACATTTATTGTAAACTCATTAAGGGGAAATAACTCATGTAAGTTCAAGGTCATCACTTGACATAGGGTACAAAGTCTACATGGAAAGTAGGCCACGAGTCAAAATGATTAATGACTCCTCTCCTAACATTTCGAAATAGAAAAGAAAAACTAGCAAACATATACATTATCATCCAGTGGAGTGGGTCAAAAAGTTATTCTAAACTTACGGTTACCCCACCTTAACATTTTTGCTATGATTTTTTCAATTAGCTCGTGCAAAACCATCCAACTGCAAGCCTACCCAGCAAGCTTAGAGGGAATAATGTTTAACGCCATTGTTTACAATCGTGAATTCAGACCTGCCTAGCTTGAATTAAAATCATGTAAAGGACTTTTTTTAAGGAATATTTTCTGGCCATTATGTCTTTAGTCTTCTTTTAAAACCTTCTTTTTATGTGTTTATTGCTCTATGGGGCACTATTTGAACCTAACTTTTAGGGGGGGGGGGGAGGGGGGGGGAATTATTGTATAGCAAAGTCTCATAAGCTTAGAATGAGTCTTCTTTGAGGTTAACATTGAGGTCAATATTTCAGGCCTGTTACATGAGGTGCTATTAAATTTAATCCATGCCATCATGTTAAAAGTCTATTTCTTATTTCAACATTTAAATGCCAACCTGAATTATAAGGAAAAAAATTATTAGGTACTTTTTTCAGAGTCCCTGCTGCCACCATCTGTCATCATTGAAATCAACTGAACAAAGCATGAAATGAAAAAAATTACCTACTTTTCCATTGAAGGACAAATCTGTAACAACTCCGTAAAATTGGAAGATGATTTGCCAAGAATAAAATAGGTTTGTTTGTTTGTACGATCGGGGTTTAATGTCTTACTCAAGGGTATTTCACTTACATGATGACGGATTTTCATCTTCACACTGTTCTTTGCCTTATTGTGGTGTAGAACCGAGAGTAAACCTTGTAACCCCCCCCACTCTCAGGATTGTCAGAGCCAAAACGGGGGATTCACTCGTATACCTGAGGGTCAACAGCCAGAATTGATTCTGTGAACAGTACACAGGCCTAGATCGTCTAAATTGAATTTCAGGAGAACGATTTTTCGATCATCTTGTCCTTTTAAGCTGATCGGTTCTACCCACACTGGGCGACTAAGCCCGGCACTAACCTTACCCGTCTCCCACAAAAACATAATGTGATGTGCGCCTATAGTACTTTCAAATAATATAACTTTATTCAGTTTAAAAGAAACTTTCATAAATCACATTTAAATGTCAAAAAAGACTAGTTCAAATCATTCGCATGATGATTCAACTGATTTTCGTTTTACATGGAATATTTACAAACCGTTTTGTCTTTAATTTTTTTAAGTTCTATTATTTTCACTATTTTACTAGTTGCTTCACAACCCAAACATGGAAGACAAGTCGCAAGGTCTGTATTCTCATGATAATAAACTTGTAAAACACAATACAGCACTTTTGCTTAAATCTGAACTTGGATTTCTTTATGTCTCCTTAATCATCTAACAGCTACCATTCAAATCTCAAGTTATATTTAACTGCCATTTAGCTCTACAACATCTAAGGTGAAAAGATAATTAATCAGCATTTCCCTACCAAAGCGAAGCAAATGGAAACGCCACATATGTTGTATGTATTGTATGGCCCAACAAAAAAGAACAGCTCTCTTAATACGCACATCTTGGTAAAAACTCTGGTCATGGTGAGCTAATGATAGTTAAATTAGGTCACGATTTGCATACAGCTTGGAACAGCCAGACCCCAATGTAGGTCAGTGTGTCGCTCAGCTGGCACTTTGCCAGGGGGAGGAATCTTTGGATGTCAGGATTTGAAAAATGACAGCCATCCAAATCCCATCATACTGGGACTGTACAAACATTAATAATTCAACTGAAGCAAAATCTCCCAGACTGAATAATTTGTACTTCATACCCACTAAAAGTAATAAAATCCAGATCCACTCCACATTTTCGCAAAGATGAATTTTGTTTATGACATAAGGTTACGCAATCTATGATCCCTCAAGTGAAAATACTTCAGCAGTGAGGTTATTCAATGGAGATGCAGCTGATGGAAAGGTCTCACAGAAAACTGTTCTATATTGGTTATGTTTTCATGTTTCACACTAAGCTTAAGATTATTCAAACCCAATGACAGGTTTTTGTCAGTCATGAATTATCCTGCGAAAACTGAGGTAAGAATCCTCAAAGTTAAAATGGCCCATCACCTTGGTTGAGTGGTCAGTATGTCTGCTAACGAGGAAGAGTCAGTATGTCTACCTAAAATGTATAAATCTGTTAATCACGTATAGGTATATGTTTGTTTGTTTGTTTGATTGTGGCTTAACGTCGTACTCAAGGGTATTTCACTTATATGACGACAGATTGTCCACTTCACATTGTTCATTGCCCTATTATGGTGGAAAACTGGGAGGAAACCTCGTAAAAACCACCCCCGTGATTGCCGGAGTCACATCTTGTGACTCACTCATATACCTGAAGGTCGAGATGAACTCGTCCCGTGAACGGTACATTGAAGCAAGATTAGAAAGCGCACTCGCTAACCATTATGTCACGGCCGAGGGCCTATAGGTATATGAGCGAGTTACAGCAATGGCAGGGTGGTATTATGAGGTTTCCTCTAGGGAATGCATTACATCAATTGGCGGGAATACAGCTCCAAACGTCGTACTCGAGGGTGTTTAACTTATATGACAACGGATTATCCACTTCACACTGTTCCTTGCCAAATTACGGTGGAAACCGGGAGGAACCTCGTAAAAACCTTTTCCGTGATTGCCGGAGCCACATCTTGTGACTCACTCATATACCTGAGGGTCGACAGACGAAATAACCTTGGTAGACTACACCTTTATATAACAACCTCCTCTGACTGTGTCTTTTACTAACATCAGTCATGAAGCCAGAAGACAAGGTGAGCTGGCTACTGTGTCAGGATTTCAATCTAGGTTGTCCAAGAAATGGTCCAGAATTCTACCTAACAGTTGAGTGGCTATAAATAGAACTTGACAGTCAACAGTGAAATGCACATGTGTCATCAATGTACGTCATTAATCATGATAGAAATTTGATATATTCTTCATTTTTGAGCATAGGTACCAGACAGTACTAGGTATAACATGACAAATTATGAGTTCCTAAGCTTACAAAACAATTGAAATAAATTCCAACAGCTGACTCCCTTACAAGTGAATCTACCAGTTTATTAGGTAAATGAAAGAAATAAAATGCACAAATTTCACAATTTCAAGTAGGAAAATTTCAAATCATTTAAAAAAAGGAGGACTTTATTAGACGTAGGTTTGATTTGATAGAGATTATCAAATGATCTTTATTATGGTAACAATAGAAACCCCAAACATTTAATCCAAATAAACTACACTGAAATTACAATGTCCTTTACCCTAAATCACGTAAAGTTTTGTCCGTAGATTTGTTAAAGAATTTAGAATTGTTATATTGGATTAAGAAATTGAGTATTAGAGGCAGACCACACACTTGTTTAGTAAGAAAGCATCAGAATTTTTCAGGAAATATAAGTTTGTTTGTTTGTTTGTTTGTTTGATTTGGGATTAATGTCATACCCAAGGGTATTTCCCCTATATGATGACGGATCATCCACTTCACACTGCTCCTTGCCTAATTATACGGTGGAAAACTGAGAGGAAACCTCATGTTTAGCAAGTACCATAAAACTTATAGTCTTTCTTTAAAATGATAGCTTCATCAAAAGGGAATTTTTATTCAGTATCCAGGTATCATCAAACATTTCAACAGATCAGACTACAACTTTGGCCATCTTGTTTTCCCCAGGAAGTCATATAGCGGAGCTTTACGCTCGGCCACAGTAAGGGAAAATTTAAGCATTTAAAATGTTTTAGTGCATTATGTAGGTAAAACAAAAAGAAAACAAATTTGATTTAAGAGTTATTTAACTGGTTAGCAACTTCAAAACAGAATTTCGTTAATCGATAGTTGATGAAATCATTACATAGTCCTGTGTATTCGTGATGGTATGATTTACGGAAAATTACCGAAAATTATTACATGTACACAACATATGGTCCTGTTTTATGATCAAGTGTTTTATACACAATGTTATGGAGATAAGACGGCGACTGTTTGATCAAATAAAGATTTTTAACTCTCTCCAATAAGGTCACTACCAAAATGATTTCACAACTCTTACAACAGAAATATTAACGTTTAAGCATTATTAAAACAACAAACTAATCTGATAATAGTTACATTTCCGGATAAAATACCAATGATACCACACTCTCATGTGATGTCATGTGACTTGGTTACTATGGTGTCATGTGATGCAATTCTATATATAACAGTGTCAAATGTTTTCACATCGCTCACCTGAGAATTTGTAATTAAACATGCTCATAATCTTTGTACCTGTTGACCAGAGCCCAGGAATGCTGTAAAAATCTTAATAAATCGTGATTTAAGAAAAAAAATTATCTAATGGAAGTACGCTAAATCACTTCAAATTTTTTATTTAAACAAGTAATAATAAATGCATTTGTCAGTTATGCAACATCCAGACTTTTCAGAAAACATAACTGAATCAGAATCCTATTGTATATTCTGTTAACTTATGTTAAAATAATCCCAAATATCTGACCAAATTATTCCTTTGTAAATTATCAGAAGTATTTATAATTTAATTTTTCTCTCTTCATTTATTCAAAATAAATTTCTAAAACATGAATAAAATTGCTCTTTTAAAAGATGATGAGATATTTTGTTCTGCTTAACTGTTCAACATATCTAAATTTTTTCTTTTGAAAAAACATCAGATTTAATTTTAAAAACATCTATTTCATTGACACTAATATAAATTATTTTGTGTAGTAAAAAAAAAATATATAAATTATATATCATATTATTTAAGCATAATTCATTCCGTTGTTAACTTGTACCTGCATTGGCTTATTAATTAATAATCTGTTATGCACGATTTCGAGTCATTACTTCATCAAGGAGGCTTTAGAAGGGGGGTATCACCTCTCAGTCAGGATAGAATAACAAATAGAGGCTATAGATGAATAGGATTTTTGGGGTATGCCTAATTCCACCTCAGGGAATTGTAATGCTATATTTACTGTATTATATGCATAATCTTAGGAGAGTTTAATACTGGGAAATACATAAATTAATAACACAAAATATTTCTTCTTAAAGTATTGGCCGATTTTGTTGACATTTTAAGATTTAAAAACAGTCACTTATCTAAATGTACTTTGATTTCCGAGTTACTTGAATAACAGAAACATCAAATAAAACATTGAAGTTTGTTTGTTTGATAAGTTACTCAAGGTCATTTCTGATTGATTGATGTTTTACGTCATGCTTAAGGGTATTTCATTTAACATGAGTCAAGCGTATTCCTACAATAATTGACACTTTTTAAAAAAATCACATTTTCTGGGTGTGCTGAAGCTAGAAAAAAATCTTCATGCAGTGCTAAGTAAGGCTGCATTGTGGTGCTCCTAAAAAAACTACCTGGGCAGCGGAGATAGTCTTAGCCAGAGACCCTCAATTACTTGTCATTTTCAACAGGCATATTTTCTAAAATGGACAAAAGTGTTTAGAAATTATGAATTTAAACATGGGAAAAATAGGAACATGGACAATTTTGACAGGCAAAATTTCTCAAAATAGGGATTTATGACAGACAGATTTCCAATCCTAGCTTAGACCTAGCAAACAAATTGGGTTCTGGCTAGGACGTGACTCGACCAGCACCTGGGCAACCAAATCTGCTTGACAGCATCTGTCTACAGTATTTTCATTATTTTGGGACAACACTTTCTTAGTTTGAACAGATTCCAGTTCAGAAAATTTTGCAGGTTGAAACCTGTCCGGGAATGGAAACCATGACCCTCAGAGTGAAGCACCGAATCACCAGCAGCAGATGCTGTCCACTCAGCCACCCAGCCATCTATGGCCTAGTTTTACATGTATGCTTTCGAACCCTAGAGGCAACATCTAGAAAATTAATTGGGGTTATTTGATTAAGTTTATAAGGAATGTTTGCTGGAGTTATACTCGTTGTCTCCCTTATATTCCTGAGTTCCACCAGGGGATTTGAACTCATGAGTGGTTCATTGAAGGATAATCAATAGTTCTACTGGCTAATAGTGAGCAACTGCCGCAGGGCCCCCTAAGGCTTTTTGAAACAGCCCTAGGCAACGAGAATGCCCTAAATTGAGTTTTCACCCAATATCATATCCAGTTCTTGTATTGTATTTCATTTGTTTCCATTGTGGGAAGGTTGGCAACTTTTTGTAAATATTAATTGATCTAATAAAAATGTAGGCCTAAACTAGAAAATATTAATCTAACAAAAAAGCATACTGTTGATCCAAGGACACAGGGCCCTCTACGGATTCCGGGAGCAGCCCCTGGGCAACAGGAATGCCCCCAAATTGGCTCACTGCCCCATGTTACAGGCCATGTATCATTGTTTCGTACATGTCCAGTAATTGTGTTATAATTTTGTCAAACAAATAAGCTTCACGGATATAAATAATTTACATGTTTTTCAACAACATCGTAATATATGTTGATCTTGTGCCAAGAGAACGTGACACAGCCCCGGAATAAGAAAGTCAATAAGAAACACTTTATAAACAGCAGCAGGAACAAGACAACGCAAAACAGGACACAAACAACATCTGACTTTTTCAGAGTTATTTCAAACCTGTCAAAAACACAAGGCCAGCTCTTGTGAAATGTTATTTCCGACAAAATGCTTTTGATATACCCGGTAAATACTTTTAAAAGAAATGCTTACAAAGAGATACCTGTTTATTAATCCAGTGTGCATATCTAAACAATAAAATGAAGTCTTTACATTTTTGATTTCTAAAACAAAAAGTAATTATCTAAGTTTGAAAGCCTGAATGGTCATTGTTCACAGAAAACTATTAAGTAATCCAGACACCAGCGTATGACAGACATGTGGGTATACATAAAATATATAGTTATCTAGAACATAAGATGATTCATCAATTTTAATAAGTCTACATCCCTGTGCCAATGTGATTGCTTTTAGAAATATATATATATGCCTTATTAAAAAACTTAAAGTTTGTTTGTTTGATTGGGGTTAAAGCTGTTCTCAAGGTTAATTCACTTACATGATGGGTGAAGGTTTGTTTGTTTGATTGGGGTTAAAGCTGTTCTCGAGGTTAATTCACTTACATGATGGGTGCCAGTCCAATGGGTGAAGGTTTGTTTGTTTGTTTGATTGGGGTTTAATGTCGTGCTCAAGGGTATTTCACTTATATGACGACGGATTGTCCACTT
>JAVFBX010240704.1:0-15840 GCA_034783855.1 Mopalia kennerleyi | reverse complement strand
ATTTGTTTGTAAAACATTTGAATTATCAATTTAAACTTAGACTGTAAGGCTTTTCTTATTAAGTTTTACGCAATAGAAAATAGAGAGTTAATAAGAGTTCATCTCATGGTATTTGGACTCGCACATAAGCCAACATTTTACTTGAAGTGATTTTAACTGTCAAATGCATAACATTTGTTTTTTGCAACAAGTCACAAAAATTAAACTGTTACCTGAAGACATTCTTACAAGAAGAGCAAGCAAACCGTGTGTCGGGTATGCAGTGAATTAATTAGAGAGTGTATATAATATCAACGGTACCCTATTAAGATAGCATGTCAGACAGACTTCATAACCCTTATCTGGCTACAGGATGTGATGGCTGTCCTTCAGAGGCTAAATATAAACCACCAATCTACACAAATTAGTTCCTACCTGCTGAGCAACCGTAAATAATTAAGACCTAGATGCTACAAAGGTATAAGGGAACATATGAATTTGCATGGCCCAAATCTTTGAAGCTCTTGGCTTGTTTACTTAGGAGTGTTTGTTAAGGTTGTACTTTAGAGCTGTATAAAAGGGAGGGACACTAAAAGTTATTTCACTCATGTGTAGTCAAGAGTCAGTTCAATGGCTGAATGATGATCATCACTGGATAAATTGTGATGTAATTCAAGAAAAGTAATTCAAGACTATCCAAAATGATATCAGTACACTGCTTAATGATTGGCAATTTTTGAGCTTATTTAGACAACGTTTTGATGTTGATTATGACCCTTTTTTTTTAAATGAATGACTTGATAATGTCAAATGCAGATTGTTGTCTAAATATATGTAAACTCAGAAGTGGTTATCTATAAGTAATGTATCCACAATATTGATCAACCGACTTCCAACTGCCTCTTACAGGACTGGATGCAGAGGTATAGGAAAAGGAAATACCATGAACCCAGTTTGTGTTTCCCACCAGCTCAGAGATCTTCAGGGAGTGTCAGAACCAGGGAACTTCCACCAGCTCAGGGTGGGAAATAGGCTCACATATAAACTGGAGTAATTAACCACACCAGGCTTGATACTTTCAATGGGGCAAATATCCAGTTGAATAAAGCCTTAAAAGTTTAGCACCTGTGTATATCACATATCATAAATCTTTACAAGCGTCAGACACTTTTAATATAGTCTAGACATTAAAAAAAGAGAGGACTAAAAAACAGAAACTCTCAGGACCCATAATGTAAAAAGCAACATACCCATTGCGGAAAGTACAATCCACATTTTATTTCGACTATGTTTAAATTGTTTCTGAACGCTGAAATGATAACATCTGGTGCCAAAATATACAAATTTTATTACACGAGACAGACATTAGTTGACAGGCAACTATTGGTGACTCTCGGGCCTGTAGTACAGATGCCTTTAACATCAAACATACAGACTGCAGCATTGTGCTGGGAAAATCTGGAGTCTTATGGAAAATCTGAATGGAAGCCAAACAGAGCCGTCTTGATACAGTGAAGAATAAAAAATGGTTTTAAAATATGTGTGAACCAAATTATATCACTCAAACTTCAGCACATAAATGGTAACAAATGGAGACAGGAGTTCTAAAAGCGAGTATTGCTAATGCCAATTCTTCTTGAAAGAAATCACAAGCCCAGGGCCAGCTCCAGGTGAAGAGTTTGAATACCCATCAATTATGACCCAAGCAGAAAATAGGGAGTTTGTTGAAAGTGATGATCAGTGTCAATGGATACAATGAACAGTTATTCACATATTTTGCTAATTGTTTTCTCATGTTTTGAACAATTACAGCTAATTATCCATCATGGTTTCAGAAATTTGAGAAACAGGCAAGATATATTTCTTTTTTTTCAAATTTGCTCAAGGGTGTGGAGGATTTGGGTGCCCAAACTGGCATCGCCCAATACGTTTTAAATGGGTTGACAATGGGCTTGCACCAGACCCTGAAGTCAGTACCAAAATTTATGAATAGAAAGCATCTAACCTACAAAGCCAACACAACTCAGCACTAAGAGTAAAAAAAAAACTAAAAATTTTTTGTTCATAGGTTTCTATTTGCTGAAAAGCTAAATATTTGATTCTAAATGAAGATTTGATATAATGGAGTAGATTGGCTAAAAGGTGTGACTGTATGTTTGACTGACAGTTTACATGAATTAGAATAGAAATGTGTTAACTACCCAATGATGACAGCAGTTACAAGTCATTTATGATACTCTTAAAACATTAATCCAGTCAGGTGACTCACAGAGAACCTATGAGCTGGCAATAATCAAGCTGAAAACAGTATTGTAAAGCTGCAGGTGCAAATAGCCTGTTAACTCATTGTTATTAAATTATGAAGCACACTTGCTGATAAGTAAAAATTTATTTTAAGTGGTTAGCTAACACCCCCAGCTGTGACGTGACCTATATTTTCAAATCTTGACAATAAGCAAGATAAGCTTACAGACATTGTCTGCCTGGGACAATACAATACTTATAAACTATGTGTAGGAGACCAGACACTAGATCCTAAATTTAAGACATACATAAAAAGGTCTGGAATCTCCCATCAAAGGGTAATAAAGACATAAATATGACTTTTATTATGGACTTATTGTTCAGAGAACAAAGAGCATTACTTCTGCTCAATGATCAGCAATTGCATTAATCTGGTTTATCACATTAAGTAGAGGTTTTCCACACTTCTGTAATGTAGTTTTTAGTCCTGCTATTATACGCTATTACAAATCACAGCCAGACAATGTCAGATCACAGCCAGACAATGTCACATCACAGCCAGACAATGTCAAATTGCAGCCAGACAATGTCAGATCATAGGTTATTGAGTCTGACTTTTTTTTCTCCAGAAAATATCTTAATTAACATAAAATAAAGGACTTCAACAAATAAAATATGATTTTGTTTTTACCCAACAAATTCCCTTTTCATTACGTACTACGGTATATTCAAACAGGTCAGTTTTTATTTCAAGATGCATGAATAAAACTGGTTTTCATTGCCTGAAGAGTTCCAACTTAAAGCTCTAGCTGTACAAATAGCTTATTAACCCAGAACAATTAATTCATTTTTCTTTCTTTTTTCATAAAATTATCCAAAACATTGTATTTTTTACGCACTTTGATCAATGATAAAATCCAACTTCAGAGATCCTGCCATTTATTTTGATGCCTAATTTCTTCAGATTAAATATTTTGTTGATAATTATTAGGATGTTTCCTGCTGGAGTGTTTGCTGTTTAAAATGCAGATATAAAAACTACACTCCTTAAGCTAAAAATTCATGAGAATCCCAGGTGACGCTTGCTGAGCCCCTTTGATAAAATGATAGAGATAAAATGCATAGAATGCTCCCGGTAGCTTAAAGCTCAGAACCAACTAAACAGACACAGCTAATATTCTCAACTATGGCAAGCAATACAAAAGTCTTAATTGTATCGTTTTCGTTCACAAATTGGAACAGAATTGCAAGTAAAACATTGACCATGCTTATTACATGTATTTAAAGGGGAGGGGGGCTAAATACAAAACAAGAACAATCTCTCTCACCATTTTCTTTTGAATCATGTTAGATTTCATTGAAAGTACAATCGGCTTTCTTCATACTAAAGAGGCCAGACTTCTATGTAAAGTACTTTCATAAACTTGAATACATTTTTATCAGTAACACTGTTTACTAAATTTGATAACATTCTTCTTTCATTGATGCTTTTTGGAAAGAGAGAAGTGACCCAGCTATGTTCACAAATCTGGAAGTGAACTATACACAATGAAAATGTCTATAGAGGAAAGTTTGAAGTCCAGATATATTCAAACAGATAGCCGCAGGATCTGGAGCTACACAACATGCCTACCAAATGATAAACATACCTCTCTTCCAGGTTCATCCACAAGTGAGACATTTTGTATTCCGTTTCAATTTAAAAGGCAAACCCGGCACAGTTCCATGGTGTCAACATTGTACCCTGATACATGTACAGTGTACTACATGACTCCACCAAATCCTAAATACAGTAATCTGCCCCAAGCTAGATTCAATGAGGCACAACACAGCAAACAAAGGGGACAGAAAGAATCCCTGCAGGTAGATAGCACAGCTAGGTCAAGGGCTAGAGGTGAAGTGGACAAAGTTTTGTGGTGTAGAATTAATAAGCCTGGGCTGCAGCCTGAAATCAAGTAAAGCTGCTGGGAGTAAATTCCAGTAGAACTACAGTCCACCTGAGAGTGATAAATCAACACCGCCACATGTCCATGCTGACTGAATTAGACTGGGGCCTTAAAACCAACTGGTCAAGACACACACAGCTCGGCAAAGTCAATCTACACCAGCAGTTCTTAAACAGTTCCTATACTGTATCACAACTGATCAGTACCCATAATTCAGCATAGGGGCAGCTTAAAAATAAACAAGTACAATCTAACATAGGAAAGGTCAAGCCACATACGGTTTATTAAATTTTTTCCCCTTTTTTAAAGTACACTGTACATTTATTTTGACTATCAGATTGATTTTGAGTGACTGGCACTGACCTGGCAGTATTTCTCCTATCTTTCCAGGGCCTACATTTTTAGATGTCAGTTAAAGGACAGGTCTCAACAGAGGTGAGACAGCCTAGGCTATGTTCTGAACAAAATGCAACTGGGAATGAAGTGGAAGCAGCCTGAGCCAGGACACAGCATGCTAGAATACACTTATTCACAACCAGCTGGAGGAAATAGACTCAGACACATTCTGACAGATATACAAAGCAAAGCTAATCAACAAGGGGACGGATTCCCTTTAAATTGAAATGTCTCTCCATCCTAAGCTACCTTCCCTGTTGGGGTAACTTAAAAAAAGTCGAAGAAGAAAACTTATGCGTGGAATACAAATGAATACAGAGATGAAATTCTCATGCCCTTGCCAGTAGAGCTAGCATTATTTTTCCCCCAGAATGGAAAAAGGTAAATGTTTTCACTGTAAAAATACACAAAAAAGCACCATCACTGGGAAAGTTAATTTTCCTCCATTGCTAAGTAAAGACAAATCCTTTTCTTTTTAACAAGCAAACAATTAGACTGATACAGCATTAATTTAATCTAAAACTAATACACACCACCATAATGGGATTCAAATGAGCACATTAACATAGAAAAGCGGTTACAGGTAAACTGACTTGTAGATCATAATGTATTGGACTTACAATGCCATTTACTTGTAAAAGGCCTTTGTACTGTTTCACAAGAGCTCTGGGATCAGTTGAATAACCTGTCAGAGTTAACAGGTATATTTCTACCTGTGAATAATTCCAGCTTGAGAGCGTGGCAAGTGTCTGCAGGTAGATAGTCTATTGTATATGGTGTTTGTGTTTGGGCTTAATCCCCACACCTACTGTATAGTAAAGAGTGTATCTAATCCAGCCTAGGGGACTGTCAGTGTACATGTGAAATATAACAATAGGCTTAAAACATGTGTCAAGTTGTCATCTGAATAGACTATAGTGAGATTGAAATTAAAATCACATTTTCGGATTAAGACCTGCTGCCTTTCTTCCCAGCACTAACCCCTTTATTGTCACTGTCAGATCATATAAGTCAATCAAATAATATTTCTGTGAAGATTATCGTCTGCATGAAATAAAGCCTGAATTTAATGAAAACCACCATCCAATATAATTAATAATAGACCACAACATTAATTGAAGACAAATTATTACAGACAGGTTCATTAATATAAGGCAGATTCAACATAACAAAAAATACTAAAAACAAATTTCACAGAAATATATGAACATTCATATTATGAAGTTCAAAGAAATTTGAAAAGTCTATTAACTTTCACTTTAATTTGTTGCTCCATTTTCTGAACCGTAACATAGGCTAACTTAACTTATTATACCTGTTCTTCTGCTTGTTTGGCAGGAAATATAGAGTGAATAGCCCCTGTTGTGTGTCCAGGTAAATTTATAACCTGCCACGCCATGCTCCGGGTCAGAGAAAAAACATAATTTTTCCGTACTAGAACGCAAAGCGGTCCCTATATACAAAAATATGAGAAAATTCTGTTTTTCTGTCATGTCTGATGTCTGCTACGTGTAATCGTTAGCTTGAGTTCACAGCCATCTGGTGCACAAGTACTTAAAGGTAAATGGTAAATACATGTATGTCCTACATAGAAACATAACACTTTACATTGACTACAATATTATCTGCAGTGGAAACATTTGAGCTCGGTGTCCAAATTGATTCAATCTATGGGTGCAGAGAAAGCTAACGAAGGCCAGGTGGCATACAATTAGAATGTACTACCAAATGTGACACTGTTCATTTATTGCAAGAAGGTTTAAATACATGGCAATGACAATAAAGCTTCTTTCCAGCCCTCCATAGGTTAAAACTCAGCAGGAGGTTTTTTCCTGGTTGATCAATACATAGGTTATGATAGTCAGTCTTACCAGGTGATAGGCACAGAATTACTTATTACATAACTGTACAGAAGTAACAGAACAAAGCCCATCAAAAACATTAATTACCTAATAGTTGGAAATCCATGGTAATAGAGTATTTCCTCTGCAACAATCCACAGGTAAAAATGAAGCAGTACAGGTATGATAATGTTGTATTACTAAGAGCCCACTCTCTGGTGTGATTTGGGTATGACTGTAAAGTCCCCAAGCAGGTGGCACACAGTATGCACGCTTGTCAGCAGTATATTAACTTGGCAGATTTATACACACTCTTTAGTTAACTAGATCAGGTAAATAACAGGTTGAGGTTAGGGATTCGTCAAGCCACCACCTTTAACTACTATAAACCACTGGTGCAGAACACTTGGAATATATACATAAACAATACACATTCTAATAGTTTGATTTTGTTATTGTAACTTATATAACAAAAGCTATTTATTCCATCATTTAGCTCAGTTCTGTACATCAATTCTTAGTTTATCATTTAGGATAAAGCCTAGTTTGATAAATCATCCTCGAAACCTAAAGGTAAAAACGACTTCCTCTTAAAATACAGATTAACCAAAAACATTACATGACTTTTTGTACTGCACACAAGAGCAAAGCTTTATATCTCAAGAAGTTTTTCGAAAGGGCCAATAATTATTGAGTCTGGCAAAGTAAGAACGTTCTCACCTTAAATGTTATTTACCTTCTATTTTCTATTGAATTATCAGGTGATAGACGGTACATATATAGTTGAAATAAAGATAACAGACTTCATGGGAAACCCTTGTAAATCACCTGAATATCCCTCACAAGAAGGAGTGGGTTGCATTGTAAACCAATAAAAAACATACAGGGTTTAACGATTAGGACTGTAACAAAAAATGCTGGACTTACAGTCTAACAGGACAGCTTTGTTCCAGGCTGAAGGGACAAGTCACATGTATTCACTAATTGAATTATGTACCCAGTCACCACCTGTTATATCTAATGGACCGAAGAAGAATACACCAATTCCTTTGTCCTTTATGTTTACTTTCAATTGCTTGACCTCTTTAATTTATGAACTTTTAAGTTTCTTCCAGTATGGGAGTCACGAATGCGAGTGGAGATTTTATTCTGCAAAATACCTTTCACAAGCAATAACAAAGTTTCACATGGATTCTGTAAATTGATTGGTTGATTGATCAATTTGACAAAGTATGCTCATCTCCAGAGCAATGGAGCATTGCACCATAGTTTAGTGGTTAGCGGGTTTGCGTACAAATCCTACATTGACGTACCATTCACTGGTTTGAGTCGGACTGTTGACCATCAGCAGACCTGCCTAACCTAGAAGAAATTTATGTAAAAAAGTTGTTATTGAGGAGTATTCTTTTACCCTTTTGTGTATTTTTGTGTTGCAGCTCAGCATAGAACATTAATGTCTGTGTGTATTTTGATTGTCCATTGGTGTATTTTCACATAAATTATGTGTTCAAAATACACCGGGTAGGCAGGTATTTATCAGGTATATGAGTGAGTCACATGATGTGGCTCCAGCAAGAGCTGTTTTCCTCTCGGTTTTTCACTGTATTTAACCAAGGAAGAGTGTGAAATGAACAGCCAGTTGTCATATAAGTGAATTACCCTTGAGTAGGCAGTTAATCCTAAACAAAGAAACATCCCTGAACTCTGGCCTGTGAACCGTGTTTCTGTTGCCCCCTGGGTTGAACACCAGGAGTTCACCACCTGATTAAGTCCACAGGTGTAATAGTTCAAATCACTATACAATCATCTCACATATGCATGAGTCTACACATGCTGCATGTAAACTGTAGAACTCCCATGCTTGTTAATTAGGCCCGTTTGTTTTAACTGTCATATAGACCTACATCATTGTTCCCGTAATAAAGAGATGTGCTGATTACATAAACATTACACAACATTCATGTAGATTCCCTAATAAATGGATAAAAACTATACAAGTACAGCAAGTCCATCATTCCAAAAAATTATTCATTTTTTTTTCTTTGGGATTTAATCATATTATTTAAACCCATATCATCACAATCTTTCTTTGTGTCAAAAAAAACTGAACCTCCCCAAAGTTGGATGAATATTAACAGTGTTTTTGTTATTTTGGAATAACACTTTCTTGGTATATAAAATTTTGCAGGTCGAAACATGTCCAGGAATCAACACCGCGACCCTCAGAATGGAACAGAATCATCAGCCAGGCTTTTTACCCAAAAGTGAATTAATTGCTTTATCACTCAAAATTTATATTTTGAAGAAAAGTGAAGCATGAAATGTACATATTCACAAAAAATCTGGCAATAGAATTTGATTATTTACAGTAAGACACATAGTTTCATATATTTGCCAGACGCTGCAATGCTTTATTTTGCCTCTAGGGCTGTCAATTAAATTTTTCGGTTACAATTTAGAATAATTCAAATTATTAGCTTATCTACTCGAGCGCTTTCACACACAGCTGCACAATGAGACTTAATTACATATGTAAAATAGTCTGTTCCTATGACAACTAGTTTTAAAAAACAGCATTGTGTGACAAGTTCAATGATTTCATTATCTTAGCAAATTAAATTTTCTTTTCTGAATATTTAAAAAAAGTCATACAAAGGCTGCTTTATGAACATTCAAAAAGTTCATCATGCATACATGACCACCTAAAGAAGCTGTGGAAATGAATACTTTAGAACACTTTTGTCTAGGTGGCCTGCATTTACTGCTGGCAATTCGGTGCCTTACTCTGAGGGTCGTGGCCCGTGGGTTCTATTCCCGGACAGGTTTCAGCCTTCAAAATTTTCTGAACTAGAATCTGTGAGTGTTCAAACTAAGAAAGTGTTATCCCAAAATAACGAAAATACTGTAAATCTTCACTTTCTAAAAGACACAAAAAATTATTCACTTTTCTCCAATATTAGATATGATGAATTATTGAGATGTCCATAAACGAGACAATTGTTCATCTGATTTGTTTGGTTGTTTGATTGGGGTTTAACGTCGTATTTAAGGGTATTTCGCGGCCGCACTTATTTATTTGAATTTAACTGAAAACTCTTAAAGGTAGCATTATGTGACCATGACATTATAAGCTTACACATTTCTCATTCTCACTGGAGGATACCACAAAATGGCTGAAAAATTAATTATTTAAGTCTGAGACTAATAAGTAATAAGTTAATAACTATCGTTCTTTCTAATTAAAACTGCATCATGATTTTGATAAATAGACAAATTAAAAATAATTCTTGAATTATCTAACTCATGAATATGATGATGTATTTTGCACTTGCTCGACACATTTTCTTTGATTATAAACATTTCTCAGAATTTCAGTTCACTTGAACAATCTCTTCAGAGTTAACAAGGAACTGGCAACTGTTAAGACACACTGTAAAATCTCACTCATTATCTGTTTGATTCAGAGTTATGATTTCTGTAAATGCTAAAGCAGCTTGTGAAAACATCATGTAAATCAGGTCAAACTACTCTCTTTTGGATAATAAATTATCTTTTAAGCCACCATAAACAGACATGTACTTATTGTTTCTACCATCTTGAAAATCCAGTTTTTCTAGAAAACAAGGATTTGACTTTCTGATGCAGGCCGAGCAAGTCTTTAAACCCATAATAATTCTATAAGCAAGCTTAATATAGTTCAGAGAGGTACATAAGAGGATAAAAGTCAAGTAAAAATTGTCATAAACTTTGGTGAAGTACACAATATACTTGAGAGGGACAATGTAGGCCTACCAAACATCCATCATGGCCAACTGAAGACTATGAGATGATCTAAAAATTAATTCAGTCTTAACTTTAACAAATATTCAGATACATGTACATTAACTTTGGAAGTGAACAGACTCAACTTGGCAATGACAAAAGAATTATAATTAAAATAGGAAACAATTTTAATTACGATTCTTATCTTTAAATGTCACTCGACATGTAAGTAGGTGAGATAATTGCTCAGAAGTCGAGAAATATGGACACCTGACAAAATAAAGACCAGAAGATTCTGACCATCTCTGCAAATCTATTGCTAATATTTTACAAAAAATTGAAAACACCATCACCCCATCAAAACTACCCATTTTATACAAATTGTTTCCTTAGTTTTATTTCTGACATATCTGTCTACCAAATAGTGTGTTAATTTATACAATGAAACTGTAAAAATAACGTCTTGCTGTGGATTGATTGTGTTCTTATGTCATATTTAAGGGTTTTTCCCTTATTTTACAATGTTCGTTTAATTAGGGTTTAATGTCATAGGCCTACTAAAGGTTATTGCACTTATATGATGACGGATTGTCCACATCGTCATGATGTGATTCACACTTATATTAATTTAAATGATTATAATTAAGATACAATTACAAGACTGAAGTGCAAAACACAGTGACAGGTATAAATCACTAATCCAGCCTTCTCAATAATTTTCTTCCTATTAATAAAGTTATACACATTACTATGTGTCAATAGAGGTGTGTAACAGGTTTAATGATCATAACCCTTCAGCTTAACTATCAGATTATACAACCATTACTTAAAGCCATCTTGACATAACATAAAGGACTAACCAAAAATATATACAAACTTAGCCTCGAGCAATTACCTACAAACTGGGGGTCTATTCACTACACCAGGCTAGGTAAACTATCCATCTATTGAAGGCTTTATCCCAAACATGTCTGCTTTGTCATCCCAATTTATTCATAGCAGGACTGGTTACAAAAAAGTCACATAGGAAACTAGAATAAAGCCCTGTAGTATCAAGCCAGGACTGTGTGTGAAAGTTTGCTATTCACTGGGACAAGAGTTTAACCAGGTTTTATCCTGGCATAATACAATATTAGCTGTCTTTGTACAGACCTTCCTACCAGGCAGATTTTCCATGGTTGAAGAGTATTATAAAACTCATGGGCTACTTCAAAACACACACCTTAACAATGGTACTGTATCTAGTTGTTCCATTATGAGAAGGAAAAAATTGTGAAAATAAGTTAAACAGTCCCCTAAAACTTTGAGAGAAAATGTTGCACACAGATCAGTGAAATTTTATAGAAGTGTTTGTAAAATGAACTATAGGTGGAATTGTCGCTACTGTCTTTTAGGAGACCAATACTCCACCAGTATTGCTCTACAATGTAATTTCGTACGGTTGTATATTTAATAGAAATTGAAGACTATCTGTCACACTTGCGAAAAGAACAGTGTGTAACACTCAAGATATGATAAACCTAACAGCCTAGTGATCCACAAAATGCAGAAACAATTCAGTTAGTTATATTTTTGAAGGTATAAATGTTGACTTCTAGGAAGAAGTATTGTCAGCAAACTATAAAGAGAAAAACACATTCTGATCCAGATTTACAGCTTGGAGACTTTGAGAACTCCTTTGTGAATACATGTTAGAAACTAAAATTGGTATGAGTAGAAAATATAAATGTCAAATGTGTGAAAAGCAAAACCAATAGAAAAAAGCGATGATATTAAATCAGTTTTTTCAAAAGTATTAAATTTCACATGATCTCTACTCTTCCAGAGAAACCCCATGTTCTGATGCACTCTGAGGTAAATCCAATGGCATTGATCAAATTAAAGACAACCAAGTTGGATCCAACATAATGTACATGTATGCAACAGTCGTAATTCATCCAGAGATAGATACATGGCTTTCTTAGTCAGTAAACTCGCATCTTTGTAATAAAAAACATCCAACTATCAAGGGATACAAAGAACAGAGCCAAGCTAAGAGCTTATTGTCCTAGCCTGTTTAATATTTATAGAGAGTCTGTGAAATCAAGAGATGTTAAATTTCAGCTGTATTGCTTATATCTCCTGTGGGAAACAGTAAACAAGGTTATGCTAATCAGAGCAGTCTTCTCTCCTGTCCATATTACATTGGCTACTCAAGAAATCCTTAAATACAGCATCTATTTTTGCAACTGAAAGACAAAAAGAGGCATAGCAATACCACAGAGTTTCATAGACCCCTAAATGTAAAAAATGCCTACAACATTCAATCTCAACATTGTTTTGGCACGGAACGATTTGTTAAGTCTGCAACGGCTTGGACCTGGGCTTGGATAAGACATTCCATTGTGAGAAAAACATACCAGGCCTTGTATACACTGAAGATTTTTTCTCGCTGCATGTTAGACGTGACCTAGGGGGTGTATGGAGTACAGGGTTATGTGGGGGTTTCTCGATGCTCTCTCGCTTTAACAGTTTACCCCAGACCCGTATCCTTCCACAAATAACACCCTATTTCACCAGGCTTAAACCATATTATCTGGAAATCCCCTTGTTGTTTTTATATTGGCTGGTGCACCTTTCAGACTGACATTTCAATTCTCTTTCAAACTAACTGACATGTCTCATTAAGCCAATAAATCAGATTTTGAAACTCATAATCTTTACAACTCTGAATTTAGTCCGACAAAAATTTTGAAATTATAATTTCAAAGACACATTCACAACTAAAATATATGGAAGATTTAAGTAAATCTAATTCTGAACTTCCAAAAATAAATATCATATGGAAAAATAGTTTTTAATTAAAAAAATAATAACATGAATGGTATCCAGAGGCTAGATACCCCAACATGAAACCTTCTGCAAATCATAGCAAATCTACTTAATGGAGAAATTTAACAGCAAAATGTGTAATTTACAACCACAGGTAGAAATCGTTACTGGCAGTGAGAACTTCAACTAGTTATTATAGGAGTGCTTGATGTAATCGGCCAAAATCCATTTTTTATTCCAGTGAGGACAAGAATGAGCACATGGGATCATTGTTGCTATGGTGACATTAGCGTTGAATCAGTGAACAAGATCTGATGTTGAATGGTGAGTTGTAGTACAGTGGTAATGGTTGGGCAGGTGAGTCATCTTTAAGAAGGCTTAACGAAGATAAAAGTGGATTTCTGGGAGACAGGTGGGATGATCAGTAATGGCAGCTACTCTTATTGAGATGACAGACACCCCATAGCCTGGTGATGACAGGGATCTTGGGGCTAACATGTATCTTGTACAACATCTATTACATTACTGTAACAGAAAAGCCAATACAAATAACTTGAGTCACTCCACTATCCTGGCTACTCGATTACCAGCGCAATAAAATAGGGCATAAGTTTTGACAAGACTAATACAAAATAACCAAAGCTTCTGCTAATTGTTTTTCCCAGCAACTCAAAACAATATTTCATCATAAATTGACCTTTATATTAAAAAATATATGTACTAATTTTGGATTTAATGTTGGTAATGTAAAGCCTAACTGGCTGCCATTCTATCTACATGTACATGTACATGTATGTATTGCCTAGGAATCCACTAAAACCAGTCATCCATTTGAAGCAAGGTCAATGTGATGAGCTCATTCAGACAAAACCTGTAATTCAATAGTTACATGAATTTCTCTTAGTGCTTTCTTGTGATGATTTCATCTATCAATTTATCATTCAGATCGGACATAAAACTATTCATCACTTGTCTCTATTGGGCAAGCGTTCACCAGACTGCACACTCAACCTTCAGTCAGCAGCTGTCTGATTCTACACAACAACAGATCATTCACTCTCAACTGTCTATCAAGTTACCCAACATCTTTCATACATTTTCATAATCATAGTCCAAATGTCTTCTCACTCAATGCAGTTTTGCTGTACTCTGGCACATCTTAAATACTAGTTTAGAAAATGCTAATTCAGACACAATATATTGCCTTCATTTGATTTCCAATCCACAGTTCCAAAAATACAGTATACACCAGCAACGAGCGTTAATATGGAATGCAGTTTTCTCAAAAATTAGGATACCTATTTACAAAATGCTAGTTGAGCCAATTATGTAATTCTAAAATTTAAATTTATACAAAGATAACCTAACAGTTAAATTTGTTGAGATCACTTACCAGGACGGATCATGTATCTGTATTTTGTGGTGAACAATTCTGGAGACAGGGTTATCCAAAGACAGTTAATCCACATGATTACCAACTAACAGCACTACAATCTATGGCAACCATGACAGCACAGAAAACCTAACATTTTATCCACTGAATACCAACTGAACGTCCAGTCAAATCGACAATCAGATATGACTCATGATTCCATCATTGATTCAAAGACTGCAGTATTTCCACAATCTGCACATATTGACTAGACCTACTGGCATAGCCAACAGCATAATTATTAAAGTTGTGTGCCCTCAAATATTGAATTAAGCCAGCAAGATGGAGGTGTATATGCTTCCCTGGCACCGCAGAGACCAGGAAAACAATGAAAGGCAAAAACCACTTAGAGAGAACATGGACGACATGTATTACAAGCATGAGGTCCACTGACTAATAGAGGACCTTTTAGCTTATATAGGATTTCAGAGTAGCAGGGTCAAGCTTACAATCAGATTAGAACAGTATAACTATTTTATTATAATCCGGCTGAAACATTATAACATTATCTTATAACAATCAGATTATACGGGTAAAAAAGTAAATAAATAAACCCATTAACCTAAATATTACAGGTAAATAAATGTTAACAGATGAACAAAAAGGTGAGAATATTACTTGTATAAAAAGTTAAACATTCTGCATGCTGTGGTACATTTTCTGCTCGATTTCCTGTAGACTGTAAAAGGCTAGCAGCTTTTACAGTCACATTCAGTTTGCAATGAAGATCGGCTGTAACATATGTTAGACATCTGTCATAAACTACATGCAGCCATTCCTTTACAGGACTCGACACTGGTAGAGTATTGAACACAGAACTACTAGGACTGTCACTTCAGAGCAACAGTACAACAGAAAAAATAAAACAGCATCCTTCTGAGCATATGCCTGGTTTTTTATTTGGATTTTACACCATACTAAGGCTTATTTCACTCAAAGGACAGTCTAATGACAACAACAAAAACTACACAAAAGGACACCCCTTCAACTCCACTCGCAAAAACATAAAGACAAGACAAGGCAAGACAATCACGAGATGCCATATTGCTTGTGACAAAGTGAACTGGTGGTAAACAAGGGCTTAGGCAGAGCTGAGAGGGTTTGCGTCAAGGGCTTAGGCAGACACCCGTCCACCCGTCCAAGTGGACGCCCTGAGGCAAGCAATTGCCTCATTTGGACACACTGTTTTAAGAGACTTTCGCATGCAGGAGATAGGAAAACTGTCAAAATTGGACACCCAGTTATTTAAACAAGAGATCCATGAATGGATCTTGACGCCCACCATTGAAAGATTGACTCCTTATAAAAGTTTTACATGGCTGCCTGGCAGCCATTTTGAATATTCACATCCGCGAAAAAAAGGTCAGGTGCACAACTAGACCTTATGGGGAACCAGTTTGTGAAATATGAATCTGGTCCGAACCATAGT
>JAVFBX010240693.1:0-10435 GCA_034783855.1 Mopalia kennerleyi | reverse complement strand
GGTTTTCAAGCTATCGTGTTCACAAACATTTGTGACAGATGGGTGCCCCCTTCTATAGTAGTTGTGGACAAAAAACAGAAAGGTATCTATTGCACTATATGAATAACTTGAACAATTGTTCTCTGTTGTGACATCACCAGAAACAAGCCTCATGGGTTATTTTGGCACACAGACAATTTACAGAGAAATAGTTAACAAGTGAGAAATGAATCTACAGTGATTTTGGTTGACATGAAACACACCTGTATATTTTCTGTTGATTTTAACATGATCAATCAAATTAATTTTAAATCCTAATGAGGTGCACAAAAATTGGCACAACTTTTTTTCAATCCGTTAATTCTTTAGAATTGTAAGAGTTCATTAAGTAAAAACAAAACCATACAGGTACACAACAACTTGTTTTCGTCAAAGACTGGACGGACTTTATTCAACATAACTTGAAAGTAATAAATACAAAAATATATCAATATTTAGGACGGGCAGGAACAACATGAGTAATGGTCTTAAGTTTGAGGTCAAATATTTATAGATTTTAAACATGATAAAATCATAATAGATAATGGAAATATACATGTAGATATTATTAAGACAAGACACAGTATTGAGGTGAATCGCCATTTGGTTTAACATTAGACCACCAGCAGAATTCTCAGCATGGACATCAAAATATTAACTGCTACATACAATTTGACCAAAGTTAAGTTTGCATTTTATCTGCGTATCATTGATTAGTATCTCGTTTAAACACAATTTATTTCCACAAAGAACCTGTGTGATCAACTAGAAGTCAGCAGGACAAAGTGATGCAGGTATGTGAGAGGACAGTCTTGGTACGGACACATAACAATACTGTGTGCAGACTTTCCTTCTTGATGAGACTGGAATGTAGCCAGAAATAGAGGGCTGGTTTTGTTGCAGGGGTAATTAATTATAGTGTTCTTAAATACTCAATAGATATAAAGATGACCATAAAGGTGATCAGTGTGGTGAATAGGTTTCTAGCATTTAAACCACTGAGGGCTTGGTGCACTCAGGTTTCTAGCCTAGATAGAAGGGTTGGTACACTCGGACGGAAGATATGAAGCATAAAGATGTTCAGTGTGGTGAATAGGTTTCTAGTGTTTAAACCACTAAGGGCTTGGTACACTCTGGTTTCTAGCCTAGATATTAGTGAATGGATGGTACCCTGGGAGCCACATGGTAAGTTGGGCACCAAGCATATTTAGAACATTATAAACCTAGTTATACTCATCTGTTTAATGTCATACTCGTCATAATTATGTTTCCTGCTCAATAGATGCTGGTCTTATGACATAAGCAGTTTGTTTGTTTGATTGGGGTTTAATGCGCCATTTAAAATATTTCACCTGTGACTGCATATCAGACCAATAGATGAAGCCAACCCCCTTGGACATCACTGGCAATAAACAAACAGACAACACAAACAAATTCGCTTCAAATTGGCTCTAAGCTCGGAGAGCATCAGCCAGGGCAACAGGAACACCTCTCCCAACACTCCGCTCAGACAAGATGTGTGGCTTCACTGACATAGTCCAATACCCCAACCAGTCCAGATAAACCAACACCAAGAGACCATCATAATTGGTGCAACATCTAGGCCATGGAGATAATACATGCTTGTTGGAATTCTTTCTATGTAATTAAGGTAGCCATAAAACAAAATGTAGAGATATGTCTTGCGATTTCTGAAGATATGACATCATAATATAAATCTATGATAATATGTACATAATCAAACTACAACAGGATATTCCTTAAATGTATCTTAACTCAAAATTCAGATCTTGTACAAAATGGAATATTCATTAAACGTATCTAAACAAGTAAACAACAAATTAATATCTCATAAATGACAACACATTATGACATTCAGCAGACAGACATATAAATTAAATCGTATATATTGTAACAGCAAAATTATTTACAACGACATAAATAATACAACAATTTCAGATAACACAAACTTTAGTTTTGAAACTGAAAGAAAGTTCTAAGGTTTTACACTACACTGATTATGATTTATGATTATTTTCACCAGAGTAACACAGATATATCACAATAAATAGTCCTGATTGATACAGATCTTCTTGTATCTTACATTAAACAACTAATTTAGCAACAAACTTCAAACAAATGAAGCAAAACTAGAATATTTGATTTATGCATTGTACTTGATGAGCAAAACAAATCGTTTGATTTTGTTATCCTCAATCATGTAATTTTAAACTTATTTCTATATACCATTACATAGTGAATTTGATTAACTGTATTGAATACATTATGCCAGTTAAGAATTTTAAATGTTTTGATTGATACTAGATTTCCACAATCCAGTACATTCATCTGGCTCTGAGTTCTATAGTCATTTGTTTAACTAGCGCTCAGCGTGCCCACAGGAGCAATAGGAGTGGGATGTGAACTCAACAACACATGTCAAACAAACTAAGTTGTTTATTTCCTGTTATAATCAATCACTTCGGGCCCAAGCTGGTTCTTAATATTCCTTTCAAGTGAAAAAAACTGAGATAAAAGACTGAACCTTCCGGCGCTTTAAATAAGAGACAAATATAGCAGAAACTCTCAGCATGTGATTTCTTGCAGACTATTTTACTATTTATAAGTTGAGCAAGGTCTACAGAACACTGAGATGATATGTAGTTCTTGTGTTGCCTTCAGATGGTGTATTCAACTAGCAGGTGGCCATACCCACTGGGAACTAGTTTCCTTTGATTCACCACCATCATATTAGTTACACCTGGAATTGTCCACACGTCTCAAGATTTCCCAATACTTCGTAACATTTTCTCAATTTTCTGGTCGTTGTTGATTATATTACTCTTGACTGCTGCAATAAGGTCTAACTGATCCACTATAGCCTGGTCGATCTCGGAGAGCTGAGCTTTCAATGGTTCTATGGCCTTATCAGTTATACTAAAAACAGACAAACACATAATTTAGTTAATATTCACATGAAATTATTTCAGGTTTTAACAATTAAAGGAAAAGAAAGTTTTTGATTTACCCATATCAGTATCGACAAAGTGTGGCCAACAGTAAACATAGCAGCATACTATCTCTTCATAAACAGGCCAGAAGTTTATTACAGTAAAAGTTTTACAATCAAAATGCAAAAGATGATATACATTTTCAGTGAGTGGAAACAAGAGGTCCCAACCTCTTTTACACAAGGAGGTGCAAATCTGTATTTTAATTTTTGTTTATTTAAATGATCGGGGTTGAACCTCATACTATAGGGTATTTCACTGATATGTCTACCCATGGTTCACACTATGTCTTACCTAAATAAAGTGGAAAACTGAGTAAAAGCTGGTAAGAACCACCCTTGTGATTGCCACATTGTGTGACTCACTCATATACCTGATGGCTGGCTGGCTGGCGGACTTTATGGACAGTACAGTGAAGTAGTATAGTAAGAGGAGACACTAAGCCACAGCCGTGGGCAATGTGTATTTCAATCGGTTTATAATGGTGAATCCGGTGATTGAAGTTACGGGACGCCACACCCAGAAGTTGAATTTATAATAGCTGGTAGGTGATTGTTTAAAATTCTGCTCAGGACAGTGTTGACAGTCAACATGGCAAACAGTATGGCTATGGTGAGTGACGTAGAGTAGTGAAACCGTCATTGTCGATTACACAACATAACAAAACATTTCAACGGTTAATTAACCCCTCGCGGATGGATGACGTGTTAAGACGCAAAAATTGGCCGTGCGTAGAGGCGGGTGGCGTGTTTACTCGTCACATGTGACACCCTGCATCATACTTACAGATATATTTTGTGGGTAAAGTCATTTTTCTACAATTTCGGCCAGAATTAAACCCCCAAAAGGGGTTAACATTAACAATAACGCAAGGAAAATGTTACAATAGAAATACGTTTTTAACAATGTAAACCAAAAGTGACTTTAACCCCAAAATAATCCTGTCCTGGGCTATCCAATTTCAGCCCAAAATCCCGTCTTCAAAGGGTTAAAGATTTTGCTAATCAGAAGAAACCTAACATTTTATCTATACTAATTGTCAACAAAAGTTAATCATAATGCAAAATTTGAAGGTCAGGTTGTCTAATTACCAGACAAAAGCAGCATCTCCAAAAAGATACAAATTAAGAAATTTTCTTACCTCTGTTCTCTTTTTAATGCTTGGCCCTGTTCTTTGTTTTCCTTCTTCCACACGTCTAGCTCTTTCTGCATGGCATCCAGGTCTTCCTGTACGTAGTCCATGATCTTCCCGAGTGGGTTAGCACTCCTGGTGACTGTCTGTATGCTGCCCCGGAGTTTATCAATCTCCTTCTGTACCATCTCACGCTCTTTTCTCCTGGCTGCATCAGACATCGTAGGGCGCTCCTGTCACAAAATAGACAACAACACATTTACTTTTTGGTTTGTTGACTAGGGTTATAACCTGTACTTATGGTTATTCACTCACATTAGGGTGTGTTGACTGAATGATTCCATCTCAATGTAACCACAACAATGGCAAAACATGAGATAAGCACAGGACATAATACATAGTGCAATCCGACAAAGAGTGCACATTAACAGCAACAAATCTTATCAGATTCAGAAATAACTTACAATTTCAGTTTTCTTTTGTGATGTTGATGTTTGTTGATTCCCTCCTTCAAATTCTTTCTTACTCTCTAAAATCTTCTTGACCAAACCACCTGAAAACAACCATTAATTCTTTTAAAAGTTTCTTCGCATCATTGTGTATAACAGAGAGGTCACATACTGAAGGTTTAATGAACTCCTAATAAGAGGTCACATTATATAACCGGTCAAGTTCATGTCCACTCTCAGTGATTGAAAAGATCTATACGCTGTACATCATATATCCCGAGGAATTGCACCAAGAGGTGGTAATACACAAAAGAGATTAAATTATATTGTAATTATAGGATTAGGCAGGTGAAAAAGAATTTATCATCGTATTAGAAAATTGCTTATCATAGTACTTCATATATACAATGTCAAATGTCTTTATTGTGTGATGAAAACTCCTGCTTATCTTATCTGAAGTATTATATAAACATTCCTCAGTTTATTAGCTTTAAGCCAGTTTGAGAACATATTTGTTCATTACTTCATGCTTTGCATTTCTTAGCTTTACAGCTGGGAAAAAAAGTTTCAGTTTTAAAAAACAGGATCTCACTTACCATGCTCTTCATCATTATCAATACCAATCATCGTCTGCAAAAAGGAAAAATGAAAAATATTTAAACTTTTCATCAAACAAAAAATAAAAATCACTGAAAACTCTGTGTTTAAACTAAAGCACAGGAATGTAGTTTGAGAAGTGAATAGCCCTAAGCAGTGATTCACAACTGCTAGCAGACTTCCACTGGAAGGATTGCAAATATGAGTGATCAATATTTGTCAGGGGAAATGGTACATGATATACAATGTACACTTATAAAGATAAATCAGGCAGTTCACAAGTCTTTCCATAGACAGTTTTCTACGCTATAAACTCAGAAATAATCTTTGTCTGCTGGAAATGATCTAATTGGGTGTGTTTAGAATTAAACAGGATTTCCCATAATTCCCCGGTCCAGCTTTTATATACTGTACACTAAAGGATGCCACATGTGAAAGCTAAATACTAATTACAAAATTTATTACATCATTAATATTCCTTCTGGCTTTGAAAACTGGTAATTTATATTTTA
The DNA here is from genome assembly GCA_034783855.1 of Mopalia kennerleyi. NCBI lineage: Eukaryota > Metazoa > Mollusca > Polyplacophora > Chitonida > Mopaliidae > Mopalia > Mopalia kennerleyi. The sequence continues at coordinate 4,716 of JAVFBX010240693.1, read as the reverse complement.
GTGAAAATATCAACAATAAGTATTTCAAGTAAATTAACACTTCTATTTATATTAATTTAAATTTCTTTAACCATTGAAAAATCTCACTTTTTCCCTTTCTATGGTCATTGGTTGAGGGGCTGATTCTTCCACCATGAAGTTATCGTCCTCATCCGACTGGTCATCATCCACTATCACATTGGTCGGTCTACCGCTTCCTAACCTGCAGTAACAATACATACACTTTATAGGCATCCACCCATATATCTGTTTACATAGTTAGCTATCTTAAATGAGTAAAATGAGTCTAATACACAGCTGAATTTGTGATAAAGCGAATGTAGAACAATTTTAGAGGAAGATAGGCGTAGAAATGTTAAAACTATTTCCCCACAGTAGGCCTTACCTATAGTTATTTTGTTAAATTCTTTCAACTAAATTTGCATTTTGCTCGTTAGAAATAGTTTCATCGAGAGCATTTCATTAGTATGACAGAATACCTCATGGATGGCTCATCTGATATCACATCTTTATTCTTCACTCTGGGTGCTGCTGGTCTGGCACTGCTGGGTCGAGCCAACCTCCTCCTGTCAAAATGCAAGAAGAATCATTAATAAAAGTGGAAGAGTGGCACTCCTGGGCAAAATATTAAATTCTCCCAAACACAGTCATATTTCTCTCCAAATCCTACAAAATGGCCATACATTATTGTCAAATTTCTCCCCAAGAGATAAGATTTTACACAAACTAGGGTGTTTGGTTGTATGATTTTAGGGTGGAGGGTATGGGATACAAAGCATCAGCAGCCAGCCATACAGACTTCTGATTCGCAGTCCTGAGGAGTCTGGGTTTATTAGCGATAACCGCAAGGTTTGTACATATTATATACATTTACAGTTGTGAAATTGGGGTTTTCCAGAAAGCTTTATCATTAAAATTAAAGGAACTCCTTATTTGTTTCAAGAGCAATTAAACATTTTCAAGATCTTAACAAAGATCTTACATGTTGGGCCTCATTTGCAAGGTTTTGAAAACCAAATTCGCATCTATTATCACAATGGTTTTAATAAATGTCATTTAATATAAAATGTGAACACTTAATTTCCAGGAGATTTCAAGAAGCAAAAATGGTTTTCCAGGAAACTCCAGTACTAGAAATCTTAAATTTGTTTTTCTCCAGGAGTTAAAGACTATACAAACCCTGTAGCAGTAACGCACAGAATTTCACCATTCTGCAATGGGACAAGTCTTTGTGGGAATCACAACATATACTGTTCATTTATTCATCACATAAGTTCTTAGTTCATGATTTAATTTTCTTACGCCTCAGCGACTTGGGGAGGTAAATCCTCCTCTCCCAGAGTTCCTGTACTGCTTACTTCAGTCTTCAGCTGATTTACAGGCATGTCCTCTGGAACAACAACAATGCTCAAGTTTAACAATTTCTTCACGGTCAGATTTAATCTTTTTTCAAATATTGTTTTTAACTAAGTGAACATATTTGCACTAATTAAGAACTAAAATCAAACTGTGCTCGTTTGTTTGTAGTTTAATGTTGTACTTCAGGTTATAGGCCTATCACTCAAATGACAGCCCAATGTGTGACGGAAATCACTCTCCAGTCACTGGCTACAAACAATCACAACACAGGACAATCACAGTATGACAACATCATAAACAGATTGGCTTTGTCTTGCCCCTTAAGCTCGGACAGTACTAGTACAAATGGTAGCTCCTACACAACTGGCAGCATAATCAATTCGTGAAGAAAATGTCACCCAAACAAAGATATAATTGTTATAACTTTGAAATTGCATTTAACATTTAAAATGTATTCTTCCACTTCATTAATCAAACTGCTGGAAAAGCATATTATGAAGGTAAATGGGCCAATGGTTATATGAGATGATTCAATGATCAGTGTAAAGCATACAACTACAATCCTCATTGAACCATTTTTAGATATCTCAAAAATATACAGGGAGCCTTGCTGACAACCTGGAGTATTCATGAATATAACATTAAAACTGAATTTATCATAAGATATAGATCTAAACCATGGCCTGACATCATCCAGTACAGAACTTTATTTAATAGCGCTTCAAACAACAGACCCCAGAGAGAGTTCTTAAATTCAAGTTAGTGTATATTTACAATTGTCTTTTCCTCATATGGGTTTGAAACACATGAGTAGTTGTTAAATGTATATGAAAATGTAACACACCTTCAATATAGTTCTTTTACTTTTATAGTTATTTCATAAATCATTTCATAACTTAAATTATGTACTATGGATAATAGTAATCATCACTAGTAATGAAAAACCAGGCATTGTGGATAACAAATGAGGGATTTGAAAGCAGAATAAATGAGCAAAGCATGAGGTGAATTGAAATACATCTATTATTTACAAACACGATTCATCAATTTTAGAAATACATTTATAAATCTATATTACACTGTTTTAGAATAGAGCTGAAAGCGGAAATGGCTGAAGTTTCAGAGGTAGATGTTCACTTGAAGAATAGAGATGGGTGTGGGAGTAGCTAAGTATATAGGTTGATGGATATAAAAGAAACAAAGACTTGAGCAGAGAGAACACTAAACTACAGTAAAGTCAAATAGGAGAAAACATAAAACATATATTTTTTTACCCTATTACCTAGATTTCAATGGCCCAACAATTAATGGTTTTCTAAACATGGAACACATGTTGTATGATAATGCCTGTTTGAGACATCGATTGTTCAAAAATAAAAAAGAATTATTCATCTAAATATGTAGTGATTGTTAACAAAGTTAATTCAGTAATTCTTATAAAATAAACTTCATATGTATTTATCTGATGTTAGATCAACAGGGGTAAGAAATGACAATGTAATGAAGGATTGATCAACGATCAACCAGGTAACTCTATGAACAAGTTATCTGCTGATAAATTATTATTATTTTATATTACCAACAACTGTTATGGTTCTGAAAGCATTGGTTTTATCTAAATCTTCATTTTTGTTGGATTAATTGGGCTTTAAAGTTATACTACAAGTGATTTCACTCATACGACAACAGGAAGCTGATCACCTAATCTCCATTGCGACAGCAATAATGTTGTGAGACTATGTATTGTAATATGTACATAAGAAAGATTTAAGGCAGTTGATGTTAAAGAGAAAAGAGTAAATATAATAGAGGACTGGGCTATTGGAGAGCCACATACCTTCATCACTAGAATCAATTTTACTTCCTGTAGTTGTTAGAAAAACATACCATGCCTTTGTTAGAGATGCATACATGTAGCAAATGGGTTACATAAAAACAAAACATCTGACATTAACACTGTTACACGTTTAGGACGCTGTTCAATTTAATACATCCATAATTGGACATGTTATCATTGTGTGTGGACCAAACCTTGTAAGTAGCCTATGAGAGGATAACAATGATTAATTGGATTTACTCTAACACTAGGACATTTCACTGATATAATAGAGGTGTATTCAAACAGTAAGTAACCGACCCAAGCACAAGTATAAAATGACAAGGGTTTTGCTATGTTCCAAATTTAATCTTCCTCCAGTGCACCATAAAGACAGCACTGCTACATTTCAAACAAACTGCCCTAAGCCAGAAGGTCAATACAATGACAGATGGTCTGGTAATAGACTGGTTGTTGTCATTCAGTTGGAGCTGATGTAATTTATTCTGCCCAGGCATCGGGATATTGCAAGTAATGATACATGAATGCTGTGTGGTTCTGCGTTATGCATGCCCACTAGACAATGATTCTTATCTGGTCTTTGAACTACGAAGACACAACACTTTTAATAAACTATCATTTTTGTTCCTCTAACAGGATCATCAGGCAAAAGTTCCTTTTCATGATTCATCAGTGTTTAAAACTGTGCAAGTGTTAAACATAATCTGTATGTTAGAAAAATGTTCCTCCACAGCAGCTAACCAACCCTGAAATCAGCTTAAAATACCCAACAAGTGCAACCTAATTAGGTGATGAATTTCTCTACAGATCAACAAGGCTCATATAATTTCTGCCAAGGCACAGGGTAATCGGGCTTGTATGCTATTGCGAGGATTGCAGAATACAGTATGGATTATCAAAACAGATGTCCTCTAGCCAAACTGTGGTCACTTTCTAAATGGTCCATGGTAATTTAATCCACGTAGGACTCCAAATTAACAATGCTTAAGAAAAACCATACCATTATTCAGATTTTTTTTTTAAACTAGAAAGAAAAAAACAAAATCATATAACATCAAATAAAATGAGCATACCATCCCTTCGTCGTCTGGATCCTTTAGCAGATGCTGGCCTCTCAGCTTTCTTTGTTGGGGGATCAGAGATCTATAAACACATAAACAATAAAACATAATTCTTCAATGAAAATAAAATTGGAGAATAAGAGTAAATCTATACAAGATTTCTAAAACCTGATAGGGACACAAATGATGTATCAATGTTGTTAACATCAATCTAGAAACTGTTTTCAAAAACATTTAAGTCTTATCATAATTGCAATTACGTTATTATTGGCAGGCAGGTCAAAGTTTTGAATACCATATGTTCAAATTAAAATACACCCTAAAGTAAACAGATGAATGTAAAATGTAATTTGTGGTATTCTTACATGAGACAATATAAGTGTTAAGTTTGTTTGTTTGTTTGTTTGATTGGTGTTTAACGTCGTACTCAAGGGTATTTCACTTATATGACGACGGAGA
>JAVFBX010240682.1:0-10435 GCA_034783855.1 Mopalia kennerleyi | reverse complement strand
GAATACATCATGTTGATAGAACACATCAGGTTGATAGAATATATCAGGCTGATAGAATGCATCAGGTTGATAGAATACATCAGGCTGATAGAATACATCAGGCTGATAGAATACATCAGGCTGATACAATACATCAGGCTGATAGAATACATCAGGCCTGGGATTACACTATACAGGAAAATATAACGGTAGCTTTAAGCTTGAATTGCTGATGAAATCACGAACTCTCTCGCGGAGCGCGGCACTTGGCGAGATGCTTGACCGGTTTCCAGCAAAGAAGACTGTGTCAAACAAAATTAATTTGATATCACTCTTAAATATTTCCTTTTTACAGCTACTATCAGCAAAACAGAATTAAATATATATAAACGACAATCTTTAATTTCGTAGAAAGTAGTATTATACAAGTGCATTCGGGTACAAAATTAATCTAATGTGGGACTAAAAAAATCCGTAGTATGCGCAGATAACAAAAATGGCGGCAGAAGTAAGAGAAGGCGACCGGGGCTCTTCTGGTGTCTCAAACTGCTAAAGCAGTTTTTTATTCACCCCTTTATCAACATGGTAAATCCGTCAAATAGATGTTAATGGTCGACATGTTTAGTTAACAATTCAGATAAATAAATATTTCGATTGCTTTTTAAGGCTGCAAAAACTTCGAAAATCAAGCAAATAGTTCATTTAAATTGTTTTGGTTTATTTTTGACCAAGTCATTGGTAGTGTGAATGGATTCAATTGTACTTGTTTTTCCGCCTTACTGACATTGAACATCAATTGAGGACAAGTTAATGTTCGTTATTATATATTCACATTCCGTTTATGCCAAATATTTATATGTTTTTGCTGACCTTAACAACAACCAAAACAACGTGAAGGAGGGAGACTCTAATGAGTTAACTAACACCACAGTAATGCACATGCGCATTGACAACTGTCAAGCTCGCCATGTTTCCGGAATCTTTTTAAAAAACGGACGAATGAGAACAATACCGAGTACCTGATTTGATTTTGATCGGGCCTTGATAAGGCCGAGCTTCATATCCCTATCCCTGATCAGGCTAAAATAACACGAAAACTGGCGAGGTAATGAATTTGTTTAGATAACTATGTTACTGATCTGCCAATTCGTCATCCTTGTCCCGATACACCTGGGTTGAGTGGCTAGAAAGCAAGTAGGCTACGGCGTCTAATTCTAATCAATCTTTTTTTTAGATCATCGCAACATTTTTCAAGTCAATTACTCAAAATAGCATCAATGCAATACGTGTTTCCCTTTTCAAGGTTGTGTCTGGTTGCTATGACAACTGACTATAAAGGTCATGTTGAAATTGCTCTTCTTGATGGCTAGCTTTGAAGTTGTTGCAAACTATAACAACTGTGACATGCGCTATCGACCTCAGGCGCCGTCCGGAAATCATTATCTCGCGGTCGATCGAATGACGTATGTCTACCTGGTATTTAATGGGCCCAAAATAATGACTATTATGCAATTCACTAATAGCAACAGATACAGGGATATTTATACGATTTCGGTAGCATAAATAGGATACTACATTGAATATGATATTCTTTGTACCTCTATTTATGCTCATGTAATAAAAACACTTTATATTTTTTATATTATGATCAGATATAAGCTCACAAAACGCCACTAAAATATTTTAACATTTCAGTTGAGTCTCTTTAGTGATGCTATATTTTATTCGTATTTTGGTCACTTTCAACCAGTGTTATTGGCAACCATGTAGTTTGCTACACTTAATGGAACCAAATTCATTATAATGAAATATCTCGAATAAATGCATGATTGCGTTTGGTCATGCAGACATTCCGAATTTAAAATATCACGAATCATCAGTAAATTAAGAATTCTTTATCAAAGTCAATTTTTTTTCTGTTTTCAGACACAAATGTGCTAAATACCCACCAGTCTCTCGTTTAAAGGCATTTGCATTAACGTATAGTCACAATAGATACTCTTTCAGTCGTTTCTCACTAAATACACGTTACGTATCAAAAGGTGGACCAATCCTATAGTTTGCATCTGTACATGATAATTGGGGAATCGGCAGTTTTCCATACTACTGTCCGAGTCACGTGGACACTATCATTTCTCGGTTTTCTACCCGTACAACAAATTTAGATCAAACAAGACAGGTTATTGATTTACACTGCCAATTGGTGTAAATCTTTGATGAGCGTTCTGCTGTCAGCGACCTGCCTGGCAGGGATCTAATAATGAAATGACCAAGAGACTTTGGTTTTAACCTGACATCTCCAGTTTGTAAGAGCTTATTAGGACAACAATGGTTTGTCTTTTGATCTGGAAAGTCGCGAATTGTTTCGATAAAATGACGGCAGACCAGTTCTGATTTTCGTACTGGCCAATAGTAGTATTTTGCTCACTGCCTGCCAGTTGTAAAAGACTAACCCGTGGGTTAATACATACAAAGACAGCAGTCTAGTATCAATGTTATATAACCCAAACAAACAGAGGAATATTGTTGACCTGTTGAGTTGGAGTGCAATGCTTAACCCAAATGAACAGATCGCTTCGCATGCAGACTTGATAGATCCCTGGGTTAATGTTGAGGAAACATTTTTATAATCAGTTTCCCATTATACTGACACTTTAGGTCGGTCTTTATTTAATATTTGGAAAGCTTAGATACACAGAATTACAAATATGGGCGTTTGGTGAAGATCCACTCATACATTTGAAACTTAATCTCACTATAAAGAATAGCACACTTTCGGGTTTTATTTCTCAGTGTGTAATTACTCTCATACCAAAATGGTAATTTAGAAGAAATATCCCTGGAACGGAATCTTGTTTTTGAAATTGTGTTTAGAGCAACTTCTGTAGACATTTTTGGTTGTCCAACTTTAGGAAAGCATATTAAATACAAAATATATCTTTTGGAAAACATTTTTGTTAAAACGAGGCCGAAGCCGAACTTAAAAAAAACGAAACACCCTTTTCCGAGTCATATATTCTTCTTTAACTTGCGATAAATTTGAAGTCTACGATGCGCCATTTCGATAAATAAGCAACTTTATATGTAGATTCTGCCAAAATCTAAAGTTTCAGAAATCGGCACTTAACGACTTGCGACAATTGCGGTGTATCTTATTGTATCATCATCTGGTAAAGTCTAGTTCGATATGTATTTTGAGTGATCAGCTATTGTATTGGAAAAACAATTTACTTCGAATACTTTGAGACAACAGCTTAACATATGAATATAAAACCGACAGAGAAGAGCCTATAATAATCCTCATACTCCCCAACACTTTGTCAGTATTTAAGTTAAATTTAACCATTTGCAATTATAATGGCGAACTAGGTTTTTTTTCTATATCATAAACTTTGAATGTTAAACATTAAATAACAGAAATCAAATTGTAATGTCCATTTCGAGCGCAAGGGGTCTACCAAGGGCTAAATCCAGACTTATTATGTATAGGGCTTCTTTTTTGTCAACATTTCGTAGACATAATCTATTCTTAGTTATATTGTTATCGGATTGCATTTTGTAATGCTCACCGCATAGTATAGTAAGAAATGTATTGATTCCCTATAATTAAATCTCCTACGGGGACCGAAACCAGCTTATTATTCATCACAGCATTGGCAGATTATATATAATAACGCGTTTTTGTTTCTATAAATAAACCTAGATATACCCCAGAGTATTATTTGTTTTCGTATACCTGTGAAGGACGCTTTAAACCTGGTTATCACTGTATGCTATGTGTTTTAAATAATGAATAGTGGTTGTAGATCTAGACATTCTAAGTTCATCCCTTTTGTTGGTTAAGACATATGACGAGACTAATCAAAAGTGTCAAGTTTAACGAATACATCCAGAAACTGAAATAATTAGTTGGTATATGCACGCCACATGGAAAATGTCCCAATTCCATCACGAATGTGTGTTACGCAATTCACCGATGAAGACATACAGCTAGAAGTGGTTTATGTCTAGAGACGGTAAACTACCTCCATCATTTGAAATGTGTGAATTAACTGTGGCATTAGACCTATATCATAGTCGCTGTGGAATTACAGTATTGAGTTCAAGAAACGAAACAAACAATCATAGCAATTAAGATATCATTTCCCTGATTTCATCCAAATATGTTGCTTTAACGTTTGTCTATCCCGTGTGTATAAGACGTTATTTGTGATACCGATCCTTACTGCTATTGTTGCCCCCTATGCGTTTGTTCTAATCCGTACAGGTTTGTCAACAAACAGCTTCAACACTAAACTTAGACCACAATACCTGGTTGCACAGGAAGGCCGATATCATCCATTCTGCTAATGTCCAAACACGGAACACATACGCGGATGTTTATGAATACTTGTGTTCGATAAAACTATTTATTTCTTCGAAGCACGATATCTGCCCAATACAATTAACGTCACTAGAAGTCAGTCATGACAGTAAAGGTTACAATGACAGACATCACGTGAGGCTACATACAAACAAATTAAGACCAGACCTGAATAGCTCCCCGATACTACTGTCAACTTAGATCGGGCGAAGTTTGACGGTAAGTTCGATGGCGTCACACTGAGGGGTTCATTGCCGGTCGCATCGCTTATTCTCCACTAAAACAACCACTGCACAATTATGCAGTCGAAAATAATCAAATGTTTTGTATCAAGCTTTTGGAAGCAGCTATGTCATTGTTTATTCTAAGTTATCCAATCATTACATTTTTGGAGTAGAATTTGGTCAGAACTACAAGTGAGGTCATCAGACTGGAGTTATGCCGATGGACTTTCAATCAAATTGACCTTTCTCTCTACATATAATCATGGATAACATGTCATGCAAAATCATGCAAAATACTCCTGACTCTGGTATATCTCCGATAATTAAGGCTCTGACCGCACTACTACAAAAGATATTAGTAATGTCGCAAATAGAGCTACCGAATGAAAAGGAAAATACCACGCGAGACTTCAGTGGTCATCAACTACCAAATGTGCATCATCTAAACATGACTGCCTCCAGTTATCTCAGCTCGCAGAACTATAACCTATTTATCTCTATTACAGGAAAATGGCGTATAATTGTGGAAGCATAATACCTGTGATTCTGTTTCTGCCTTGAGACAGAAATAAACAGTACGAGAGATAAGAACATGTTTAATTCTCTGGAATTGCAACAGTTTTAGATACGTACAGGAATGTCAGGCAATTTGACCGTTACTGTCGTCTTACGTGTCATCTTGAAGATTGCGGAACGAAAGAGGATTATTTTGACAATAACACATCGATGAAAAATGAGAAACTCAGCGAGAACAACTTCGGATTGAAATCGTTTTCTTCAAGCCTTGGCGTTTCAATCATTGACAGAAACAGTAACAAAAACAAGTCAATGTGGCTCGAAGTGTAGACAATCCTCTATTTAATCGCGACCTTCACATGGCAGGAATTTGATGAGAAAAGAGAATTTATAGATGACACATACAACTGTACAAATCTTCAACAGATGTTTTAAGCCAGACAGAATTCCACTGATATAACTCGCTCGATGTTACGGGCGTAACAAGAATGGGATATAGATTTTAGATAATGCTAATCACATACAAAACTCCTACGTATTCACGTAAAACAAGGGACTTCTTTGACTATAAGTAACAAATACTGTATTGAATGGTTTCGTCAAGACGGTATGACCAAACGTAGTTGCATAGATTTTTCTACATTTTTCTTGACTGGACACAACCACATAACACGATAATTTCAATAGCGCCAGGAGTAACTGCTGTCAAATGAAAACTGGAATCTATATCCACCTCTAATCCGGTGCTACCAGTAATAGTTTGAAAGACAAAAGCATCTGGCTACTGTTGGCTACCTCGCTGCTTGTGTAATGGACACCTCACACACTAACAAACAATAAGGGTACAAAGCAGTGAGTTAGTTGAAATTCGTTTGTTATATTTTCTAAAACAATTAATCTACAATAATTATTCCATGGTCTATTTCAAAAAAAGGAAAGCGGTCATGATGCGAATTGACAGATTTAATTATACTCTTTGAGTATTGTATTTTACTCATGATGGATTCCACATTTCAAGTAGGACGTCAACCTTGTCTTGTCATAAACATTATCAAATATCACAAGTTGCACAATGCAAGCACTATTGATGTCATGGTGATGTATCCATTGAAGATTTATTGTATTTCAAGGAGATTCCAGTATCCGTTGATAGCCAAACTGAATGATGACCAAACAAGGCTATCGATTCAGTTTGTTGGTGACCGAAATCAGGAGGATTTGATTAGAGGAGGAGGATTTGTCCGACCATTGATAACGAACTCGTAACGATTCGTCAATGAGCAATTGCAATACGGATTATATAAGAGTTATAAGAGCAGGATGAATGGGAAGACACAAAGCCCTACCTTTCCAGTCTCCTTAACACTGTGAAAATACATTTTAAAACAACAAGATTTAACCAAAATACGTTGTTTATTTTTTTGTAAAGTAATGGCGCAGGTCTTATTGTGGGAAGATTTTTTTCTCCCGTAAAGTCTAACTATTTGTATACACAAAGCTAATAGGGCAAGGATGTATTTGAGTTGGGAATATCTGAAAGGAGTAAAGATCAGTCCTTTGTAGAAGATACGTAGACACTTTATAAAGCTGGAAGGTGAACAGTCCCAAGGCTGACGAGACCAGTAAAGCCAAGCAATATGATAAGCCTAATGGACATCAACTTGTATCTGTCGGAATCCATCATACTCTGTGTCTAGAGCAGCCAGGGTCTATAGTGTGTGGGCACAAGCTCCCTAAATGTCTTTCATTCCTAACCAGTTTTTTTTTTGCTGCTCTCTCATTACTCAATATCCTTCTTATTAAACAATGTTTCAGTTTAAAGAAGAAATGGTTTCTGCCAATTTATTGCAAAATATGATTGGGGACCAAGCTAAGTAGCTTACGTTGAATACTTCCTTACCGTCTGCTAAAAGGCCAGACAAAATAACCCACATCATTGTTCGTACATTTACTAAGTTCATTTTGATGTGAACTTCCGGGGTACATAACAGAGGTGATTATTGTGATTAAATGTCCACAGGTTTTACTTTAAAAAATCCTGCGAAAGCCTTCATACATTTGAGCCACAGACAAAAATTTTACCTATTTGATGTTGGCGGCATAAACAGTTTGAAAAATTAAGCACGTCTTGTTCCATGAACGGATGGAACCAAACCGCTATGCATATGACAGACATACATGTTTATTTAGTATGAAGTTCAAATATTAGCTCCTCGTTTATTTATGAATGCGGTATGCCATTGCGGTATAATGCAGTTCTTTTGCTCTTACTCTTTGAACGTTCAACCTGTTTTGTTGAATAAACACCTTACGCCTTGAGCCGATTTAAGGGTGCTTGTCTTCCAACATTCCATTTCACATGTTTTCTTATTCCTCAAGACTTTTTTAACATCTTTTTTGTTTCTCGACGAGGAAACAAATAGAGACAATTTATCTCCAGTGAAGGTTAGTGTTTAGAAAAACCCAATTAGATTTTAAGAAAAACAAAGGGTACTACGTTCTGCGAAAAAACGCACGCCCGTAGTCATGGTTACAAAGTGTAATATTTTCAGCTGTTTTGAGTAGTTAATGTGTATTATCTATAGTCGCTGAGTGGTTCTAGATGGATTATGTTAAACTACTTACAGATCCACACTAATATGACTAGTTTCAAGTCTTTGTATTATTAGTATTATTGTTATCGACTGAGACAATGAACACACAGCTTTGACATCAATAGACTTGTTTGGGCTGTTTGAGTGCATATTCGCTCGCACAGGGATTTATTTCGACCTACTCCCCATAATAGCCCTTGGTGAACCGAACATCTCAAACCAGGACAAATTTGTTCAGCGAATTGAGAAAAAACCCTCTCTAGCTTGCGTATGTGAACGGTTCATCCGACAAGCCGACACCGTATGTGCCGCAACCTCTCATTGGTGCCTACAAATTCTGAGGTAGCCAACGAACTACTCCGTTGAACGGACAAGTTTAAGATCCAGTTTTTTCATGGGGAGTGGCTCGGAATAATACTCCTGCTATGCAAATATGGGTTGAGTGAAACAAATGACAACTAACTAAATAACTAAACTAAACTTCTCCAATAGCACCAAGTTTTAAAAAAATAAGTCTCGTGTGTCGCGGACCTCAGTGTAAATACCTGACTTAGCCCTTAAATATAATCGTTGAACAGGTGTTAATTAATTCCAATTCATAATGTTATATTGCTGTTTGTTATTCACGTTTAAGCATCGTTTGAGCGTCATAGTAACCTTGATTGAGGATAACAACAAGGAAACGTGCACTGTACGAAAGTCAAAAGTTGGCATTGTCTTATAGGACGAAACCAAACAATAAAGTTAACGTGTCATGATCATCCTTGAGTTCATCAGAATTGTCATTGTCTTATAGGACGAAACGAAACATTAAAGTTAATGTGTTAACGTTGAGTTCATCAGAATTGTCATTGTCTTATAGGACGAAACGAAACATTAAAGTTAATGTGTTAGCGTTGAGTTCATCGGAATTGTCATTGTCTTATAGGAGGAAAAGAAACATTAAAGTTAACTTACGTTGAGTTCACCAGATTTGATTATCCTCGTTTATAGAATTTAAAATCTTCTCTCCAGTAATAAGTTTATACATCCAGTCTAGTCCTTTTCGTTAATTGAAATTTGGAAATCTCTGGAAGTATACCATTCGATTATTCTTGGGCACGATGACGTCACCTAACACAATTATGATATCATTCCAGATCTCCAAATCTCAACGGTTCAATTCAATAATGGTACCTTCTAAACCAGCAGTCTCTCCTTGGCCTGTTTTATGTTATGGAAAAACATCAGCTATAATTATTTTATTTACCAGGTAGGCGTCTGAGGAAACTTAACTTAATGTGGAAAGAAAAATTGCTTACAGCAAAATGTCTTTACTTTCGTAAGTTTCTTTTTTTGTGTGTTCAGTATATTGTTTGAGAAGTTTAAACATGGTCAAACAAGGCTATCGATTTTATTCCATAACAACTATTAGTGGTTCCCAAGGCCATAGTTTGTGTGTGACCTCAATACAGTGGATTTTGATTAAAGAAAGGAGATTTGCCCGGTTATGTTTAGCATCGTAAGATAATGAACTCATCCTAATTTGGAAATAAAAAAACTTCAAAGCCACTATAATAGCTACGACGTCAGAATCCATTCAGCTTCAACTGACAACTTCCTATCTGAACAAAAATCTATTTTAGGTTTATAAGCAAAGTCTCACAGTTCAACGCCATAGACAAAAGAATATCACTATAATGGGTTAAATTCAATAAGATGAGAAGTATCGAAAGATCGAACTAAGATAAAAGACGACACAGGACGACACAGCAAGCCCCCCTGGGCAATTGAGCTCAGTCTTTAGAGAAGTAGTCAACACTCCATGAAGGTGGGACCGCCACAAGGCTTACTGCAGACGATGAAGGTTCAGAATAGGACTTGTCTAATGGACATAAACTGTTAGCTGTCTTAAACGATTATACACTGCTTCTGGGCTGCCTTTGTTCCAGACTAGGCGCATTAGTACAGAGAGAACACTCACACATGTGGTCACGCAACGCCTTTAATACATTTTGTGAAATAGATTAGTTAATATAAAAATTATTACATTTCCAAGTAAATCGGCAATCGGATCTGCTAGTAGGCCCTATACCCTGTCCTGTTTTTCGCCACCATAACAAATCCCACAAAAGCTATTTTTCAATTGTTAAATTTTATTTAATACATATAAATTTTGTGCGTGTATTTATGTGATGCACAAACACCTAAATGTGACAGAATTGGAGTTTGTCAGATTTTTCAAGATCGTCATAAGTTTCGAGGAGATAAAATTAATTTAGGCAAAACTATTCTCTGAGTGAGACAAACGGTTGCAAAGCAGATTGAAATGTTAGGCCGAATAATCAAAGCCCTGCTGAGAAAAGTTTGCCAAAAAGTTGCCATTGCTTTGAAGGTTAAAGAGAATATGTTGGAATGGTCAACGTGGTTCATAGTCCAAATATTTTCAACAGGTGGGGTGGTAAATTATTGAGTTTTCTTACCTTGCAACAATCAGATGACACTTATGTTAACAGTTAGGCCAAGAAATCAACTAATGCGTAGAAATTATCCATAAACTATTCTCTTCAAATATCGCTCGGTCATATTTCGCTACTCAAAGTAAGTTGAAATGATGTCATCTACCTTGGCAGTGGAACTCGGTGTGTGAAAACGAGAGCCCCCAAAAGATGCTGATACCATTCTACCCATAATACGCTGTATTTAAAAAAAGGCAGGAATGGAATACCCATAGCAGAGTAACGCCATCGTCTGTGTCGTCTGTCCGGTTGGCTGGTGTA
>JAVFBX010240671.1:0-10435 GCA_034783855.1 Mopalia kennerleyi | reverse complement strand
CGGCGAGCTCGATTGATAGTGCAGTTCGACCTGAGGCAACTCGAGCTGATACATCGTCACGTATCACGCACTGTACATATAATCTCTATTTAAAATGTAGAATGTAAATTTAATTATCAATGACTATCCCTGGCATTTAAAGACACAAATATAATATTAAATTACACAAAAAAATGATAATGCAGTTTTGATCTATCAAACTTGATAGATATTATACATAAATATTATGTAAAACAAAGATTATATTAATTAACAAATATGAATTACCCTATAACTTTTAGCAGTTGGGACACTCTAATGTTGTGACAGTGAACAGAAATAACATGTAGGACCCCCTGTGGTAAACCCTATTTCTCTGTCCCAATCTGACACAACTTGACAATTTTTCGGTTCCAAACTTACTAATATATTCATGTACATGTACTTATTTTTGTAAATTAAGGTAAAGTAAGAATTTATCTGTACTTATAAGTCTTATTTATGCTCACACAAATAATGCGCCACAAAGTCATATTTGTCTCGAGACATTTTTCCGCAAGTGTTACAACATCTTATGTCAGATTTATCATGCATGCTGCGATGAAGATGATACATTGCTGGGTCTTGAAAAATAATACAACAATAAACACATTTAAGTATCTTATCCCTGGCCATAAGGTGACTAATCAAATCCTCAGCACTGAAATCTATCAATGTGACAGATTTATTCATGCGATAATTATACTGTGAGGGACCTCTACCAATTCCAGATAACGAAGTCATTGAGCTGCCAGATGAATTTCGTATACTTTTAGGCCTTATCATGCGACTTGATGAGATTAAGTTCTTACGAGAGTTCAAAAGAGGTTGTGAAGAAGAACCACGGGATGAGTATTCAGCGGATTCTCCTAGAAATGAACTGTTGTTCTCACTGGTCACGCTGGCAACATCCCCTTCTTCTACAGAATGATAGCCTGGTTGTTCAGATGATGTAACACGGCAAATATTAGAAGGTTGTTCAGGACTACAAAGGGCTGGATTTGTCACCTGGATGGTTGACATACCTGTATTACCTGATCCTCCACATACCTTTGAAGTGGGGAACATATCCTTACACTCCCAGTCTGAACTATCATGTTGTTTGTAATCATCTTCCCCATGAGCATCACTCTCCCCAGAACTCGAACCACCCTGTCCTTGAAAATTAGAACCCTCTTCACAAGAGAATAGATTTTGGTTTTCTAGTGGTTCTGTTTTAATAACAATGTTGCCCAAGCCAGTTTCTAAATCAGAATCATTGCTGTCTGCCAAATGAGACAGTTTTGTGTCATTTTGATGAACTCTTGTCACAAAAGAGGGTTTCCTCTTTCTTGAAACAACCTCAGTCTCAGTTTCCTGTTTGGCTGTGCTCTTTGTGGTTGAAAGGATTTTATATGCTTCCTTTTCTAAGGCAGTTTTCTTACTCTTTGTAACCAAAGCATCATGAAGCATATGTTCCTGCAAATGTTGTTCTAGTCTAGGTTTACGGCTAAACCCCATATTACAAATAGAACACAGGTAAGCTTTTTCACCTGTGTGAATTCGTTTGTGATTCTTCAGGTGCGAGGACTGGGAAAATCTCTTCTGACAAATACTGCATCCATAAGGTTTCTCTCCTGTATGAGTGCGTTTATGGATGTTAAGATGTGCTTTCTGCGTGAAGCTTTTGTTGCACACACCACAATTATATGGTCGTTCACCAGTGTGCGTACGATGATGATCAATCAGGCTGGCGTTAGAAGAAAGTTGTTTCCCGCATATCTTACATTCCACGATGCCATTGTCAGCGTTCAGGGAAAAATCTTGCTCCATTTTCCTGAATAACATATAAAAATAACTGGGTGAAAATAATTAATTGGGGAAATTATACTAGAAATCAAAAAAAGGGCAGAATAAAAAATTGAGTAATAATAACATGCATTACGCGTGGTCCTGATTCCGATACATCCAAAATTCCAAAATATATCATATCCGACACACCACAAGCGAATCATGGTATTGACTATTAGCTGCTATTTATACATGTACATTAACAAACCTTTTTGTGTCGATCAATTTATAAATATTTCATGCTGAAGCAGCTGGGCCGATTTAAAATCAACCATAACAACCTATAAAATGCATGTACTAAATACATGTACCTGTATTCCGATATCCTTGAAGAGTTACTTCCCTTGCTTCAATATCTTTCGCAACCTGTATCATGGTAGTCATCACAGAAACACGACGCAGTGTTATGTTTGGCTGCCACAGAAATATAGTTTAAGCTATTAGACTTTACAGTTTCGCCAAAATGTAAGTCAGTACTGCACTATTTTGTCCAAGATTCCGTATCAATCCTCTTTTCAAAAAGGTTGTGTTGTTCTTTGAAACGTCTACATCCGTTTTCGAAAAACAATCATTGCTAGCACGTAGGACAACTAATTTAGGCAGAATTCCTGCACAACCCTGTCACATCTTAGTGACTGATGTGACCTTAGGACTTTTTGAATAGAGACTTGTGGCTCTTGTCTTCTTTTCCTTTTTAAAAACTGTACCAATTAAGCTCGAAAAAAAGTTATTTGCCAAAATGAGCTGAAATGTCATCTATGGGCTTACGCCCACTGGACCCTCGCCTAATGAGCTGTGATAATCCATTTTGGCTGTACCACTGTAATAATGAACAGATGAGTAGGCTAGGATTCGTGCTTAAATTTAGCTGTAGGCCTACAACCCATTACTATATTAGGCTACCAGTTTCAAAGCACGTTACTCATAAGCTACAAATAAGGTTCGGATACTCCAGAGTAACTTAGGCCTACAATTAGCCTGTGTGAACTGTCAACGATCGCACAACTTGCCTAGATCTACAACTTACGGCCCGCGTATGCATACGTAAAAAAATTTGTGCATGCTCAAATTTTTTCGACGACCTCGCCCTACTACGACGTATACCAGCGCACTCTATAGCGTTCTCTTAACTTATACAAAACTTACCCATAAGTAATTCGACTTACACCGGCGTATTCGCCATATTTTTCATACGTCGGCATACGCTGGCTCCATATCGAGCATATAGGGGAATGTGGGGCATAGGGGCCTAATGGAGCCTGTGGGCAAAACGAAATCTTGTGTGTCAACCGATAGGAGAAGTGCTGCAATATTTTTTCTGCAATGCTTTTAAAAGAAGCGTTGTCATGCAACGTGGTCGCACAATTTTAACTTTAAAAACGCACTGACCACAGCCGCAAGATGAGTTGAAAAATCGGACCACCTCCGATCTAAAGCGAGCAGATTTTTACGTCTTTGGCAAATAGTGTTAAGCACGAGCTAGGATATCAATTATTGGTCTAAAAGAAAGACCGTTTCACCCTTTCATCACAGTGTCAAGACACATGCTGAGTGCAAGGCCCACTTTAAAAAAAAATAACCTCCACCAATGAATACTAGCTGTTAGGGCAAAACGGATTACCTCGCCATGGGGCATAATAGACACATAGTCCGTTTTGCCCCAAGCTGGGTTTCATTTCGCCCCTCTATTATCAGTTGTTGATAATTTATATTGTGATATAATTTGCCCTACTAGCCTATACATTTTTTGTTATATTTTCAATATAGTCTTTTAATCGAGTTTCTCTGAATGTAGCTTACGTATTAGTACCATTTACATGTATCTATTGCACTAAACTTTGTTTTATTTTCCTTTCTTGGATAACATTTATTGTTTTTAAATAAAATACAGAATGGTTCGAACATACAAAAGAGAGACAGGCAGATATAATGGGGATTAGCCCTGCCGATTTCGGCACCAGGTGTCGATGAATTCAATGCGAGCCCAGGAGTGATCTCTTTTGGTTAATTCCCGTTCTTTTATATGTATTAAAAAATATGGGGTTGTTCTTAAAGCCGACATGTAACATTGATTTTATGACATTTGTCAATGATAAAAGACTTAATATATATCATTAATATTTATTTTGCATTCAGAATTAACACAGAAACGTAATTTTAACATTTAATTAATTTGGCCTAGTTTTTTCATTTCCACAAACCTTACACGATTATCGTTCTTGGTTATAACGTCATATATGACCACTTCCGGCTTTAGACTATGTATGACAGTAACAAATCAAGCAGAGAAAGCAACTCTGATATCCCGATAACACGACTTACATAACCCCAGACCGTTTTGAGCCTAAAGTGGACGCTAATGCCAAGCCATAACTTGACAAAAATATCGCAGAAAGCCCTATATTCACGTCCAGCGAGTCTGCAACATGCAGTGTTTCTTGTCCCATATGTTCTTTAGGTCTGCCAAATCTCGCTGACAGATGTATCAATTAAGGCCTAGCCGTTTGTACAAATGTCAAAACTATACACTTGTGGATAAAATGACACCAAGCAACCTCCAAACTCAAGTCTTAAAACGGCAACACATTAGACCGGTAAACTACATGTTTTTTCAAGTACCGGTAGGCCTAATGTTCGCTGGAGAATACGATTACTGATTATAGTACAGAGCGAAAGTTGACCACACGGTAATGTCGAACAGTCGCAGTCTTACGATTCTATCGGTGATTAGAAACGATAGAAAAAATCATAGCCGCAGAGAATAAAAAAATTAAAAATCACAGTTGACATTCAGCAGGCATATATTATAGTTCAAGATAAAACTGCTTAAAAAGAACATTATTTTATACGCCTATCTATACGTATTTTAACCTGGGATCAGCTTAGCCCTAAATGACGTCTTACCTTCCCCAGTTTTCTTTTGGCCATGTTATATGTCAGGTATCAACCTGACATTATAACATGGCCAAAAGACGTCATTTAGGGCTAGGATCAGCTATAGTATGTCACTACATACGGATTCCAGGTATAACTGTACATATACAGAGCTGACATGATGTCGAAAATATTCTAGATTTAAAACACTTGATATCTTTTAATTTCATATTGCAGGTACACCTTTATTGTTTTGGACTTGGGATCAGTGAGGAATCCATGAAATAGTGAAAAATACATACAATAGGCCACCATACATAAACACACGTAGGCCTATCCATTGGTAGGTCTACATCACATGTTTGAATGTAAAGAGCTGATAATAATCAATTTAGCCTAATTTACTGTACACTTTATTAGAGTGTATATTTGATGGGCGTTTCACACCATTTTTAAGGTTAATTTGTTTATGTTTAACGCCATACCAAAGGGTTTTACACTTATATAAGACTGATTTAATCCAACAGTAAATTAGCTACACTAACAAACCATGAAATGCAAAGTTGTTTGTTAGAAAATTAATCTCTTACACAGCAAGATCATATTTGGACCAACCTACCCATAGTCAGAGAACATATTCCGAGTATGATCTTAATTGCTGTCTTGGCACTAGCCTACATTAATTTTTCAACAGAGTAAAACAAATTATACATTTTATAGTTTTTTGTTAGTGTAGATATTTGTTGTTGGAGAACATAACCATCGTATATTGAAGTGAAATACCCTTGAGTATGGCGAGTATCATGCAACGGACTAACAAATGAAGCGACCTAAATGCTAATGAAAGATATAATAGCAATACATATTAATTGGTGACTAAGTTAACCTGGTTAACTAGGTCCTCACATTTGTATGGTAGTCATACCCAGCACATACACACACACCCCCAGTCAAATCAGTTTCCAAGTAAATATTTCAAACATAATCAGATGCTGTTCTTAGACAAGAATAATTTCATCGTTTAATATACAGTACATTTACAAAAATACATGAATGAGTATACAAGGTGAGGTGTTATCAAGTAGCATTACAATGTACAAAGATGAACATATATATAATCAGTTCATCCCTGGCTATGTTATATTGTCTTGTGTGAAGAACAAACACACATGGAAAAATGACCAGATGCAAGTATTGGACCAACATCGAATATATATTTCTAAAGATAATTCCACAGGGATGGCCAATAAAAAAAACAAATCAAATATATATATATATTTCTGGATGGACAAGCATTTGGCCTTAAGAAGGTCCAAACGATAATGTTCGGGAAACATGTAAGGAAAGTTATTCTTTCCTGTGCTGTTAACACAACTGGTAGCTGAAGAGTAAACACATTTTAAATATCAAAAATGTCAAACACTGGTGTCACTATATATGTTATACAAGCCAAATTTGCTGAAACACAAATAATTTATCACTGGGCATTTTCCCATACTGAATGTTATTTCACCCTTGTGGTAAGAAACAATGACAGGATACAGCACAATCCCAGGAGAAATTCAATGGTTCCATTTAAACAACATCAAGAATTTCTATCTCAAAAATCTTATTTGCAAATACATACCTAGGAAATACATTTTTCAATAATCAGATGATTGTTATATATAGCAAATGTTGAATGTTATACTTTAATTTCAAAAGGTACTATAATGAGTATGTCTTGCAAGATTGGTTTGATTGGTGTTTTTCGCCATACTCTTAGTAATTTCACTTATAAGATGACGCTTTGGGTGCCCTAACAGCCCCAGTGCAGCATGAAGCTCACCTCCAACCACTCTTTGTTATGAAAAGGAGTCGAAAGTAAGACTGTTTATCTGTGACTCTAGATAACTGTTGACTTCTACTGCATATTTTTCCACCCTTCCATATTTGGTAGACACAAATGGAGGCACTGAGTCTTTTTATTGGAATGTGCAGGCACTGCATGATAAAACAGTCAGTCATCTGGTACACAGCAGAGAGTCACAGTTCTTTCTCAACATAACCTACAATCAAAAGCATAGTAGATTTTTATTTCATATTTATCATGGAGTAATACAATCAAGTGAATCTGAACTATATCCAATTGAAAGAAAAAACGAATAAACAAAACATATATATTGATCAATTAGTATTTAACGCCATACTCTGGGGGTATATTGCACTTATGGTGATCTACTCCAACAGTAAATAGCCACTAGACACAAACAAAAAAAATTGAAGTTTTAACGACATTTAGAAATGGAGTCAAAATAATTATATAATTATACTGGTACATATAGCTTTCAACCTCTCTTCTTTTTAGTCAATTTACACATGATGAAGATACAAGCATATGCATCTAAATGTTGTGTTCTATCACAAAACAAAAAGTGGTTATCGAGAAAAAGTATAGGCCTACTTAATCAAATGTGAAGTAATTTGCCCTGTTGGAAAATGTTCCTATAGAGCAAGGACAGCAAGATCATACTTTGAATAATCTGACATAGCCAGAGGGCTGCACAAAATTTGAATTATCTAATATAAAGTAAAAGAGGCCATACCTAAAATTTTGTTCAATATATCCCATTCAATAACTCATCATTTTATTTTTCTATTTCGAAATATAAACAAATTCTTTCTAAATGCCCGGAAAATAATTGTGTAACTGGTAGTCATTTCAGGCTTTATAATGTAGGAATTAAAATGATAACATGGGAACTAAAAGTCAAAATGGAGAAAAGTAGTAATCCCTAGCTATCAGAAATCAACCTCATTTTTTTTCTCTCTCTCTCATTTGAGTACAATACATAATACACCAAGTAATCACAAATGCAATATAAATACTTTTCACAATGCTTTAATCTCATTGGTATAGTTTTAGTGTGATATTCAAGATTATCATTATGTAATATAACCAATCATAGGAAACAGCGATTTTTACCTGTCACCGCAGTCATAGCTTTTTCTCTTATCACATTTTCATTGAAGTGGAGACAGGCTAAATCTAGTCTGAAGAAAACGAAATTTACTGTTAAAACATCACTCAAATAAGAAAACCAACAATTAGGAAGATTTAGGCCTAGGTAATATAAACATAAAACTGTCTTTCGGTGAAAGTAAAACGATGTGTATTTAAAGGTATACTTTGAATTTAATTTTGTTATGCTACTTTATTCTGTCTTTGAACTTACTTTAATATAGAAGTATTTTTCTTTGGATCAGTAAGGAATAGTTTTTTTAGCCATGGTTTTGCAATTCGGTCTCGCTACACACATTTCGAGTCAGGCAGAAGTGTACTACAACAACAACAACAACAAAACGTGTGACACAAACCTCTATTCTGTTTCGCCTTCTGACAGTTCTTTTGCTTCAGGCTTCGTGGTGGACAGGCATCAAGCTTTAAAAGTAGTATACTGTTCAATCCAAATCGCTTACAAAATTGAAAACGATCTTGACAGCGACGAATGGTCGACATGTTCAGAGCACAGTCTTGAATGTTTAAACAGCTGATATTTATCTCTTTTCATCAAAACTAAGCATGTTTTTTCGTAGTAAAGCATCTTAAGGAAATTCGTGGAGACTTAATTCCCCTCCTGAGTATATACTAGTCGACACAAGCTGGTCTGAGATGACGTCGTAGTCAAGAACGATAATCCGGTGTGATTTTTGAAAGACTGTCAAATAATTAGGTCAAGTAGATTCAAGAGAATTATATATTGCTAAATTAAATGATTTCACATTAGTTGAAACTGCATTGTGATATTTTAAGCATTTATATACTAATCTTGCAAATGCTTTGTTCGCATTAAAAATAACGAATTATGTTACATGTCGGCTTTAAATTATGCTCTATTGGAATAATTAAGTTGTTTTAATGAAAATAAAATGTGGATGCTTTGATGTCATCCAGTTATTCTGGAGTGGCGTATGATTAGAATGAAATAACAAAATATGCATTGGATTGACCTGAGTGATAAAAAGCTATAACATTAAAATTGTATTCAATTTATAGTTCAACAAGACAAAAACCCAGAGATGTAATGTATGTAGTGTTGCAAAAGATGTTTCTGCCTAACAGACAAATGCATCATTTGAATTTTCTGATAAAAAGAATGGTGTAAAAGTGCTTGTACATTTGCATGGAGTGTTTCTTTTACTTACAGCCCAGAACGTACTTACCACGGACGTAGCTATTGCGTACATGTCCGCACCAGATGTCAATTATTTGCGGCGCCATATATCAAAAGATCCGGAGCAAGCTGACGATCATTCCTTGGATGGATTTGACTTGAACCATAAACTGTGGTACGTTACACTCCCCAAAGCTGACCCTGGCTTCGGACAAAGAGAAAGATTTATACTGGACGAATGCACCGATCAACAGTCACCAGTAGAATTCCTCTCTGACGTGATTGTTGACATTGACTGGCTACGTGTATCGGTTCTATACGATGATTACTATGGTAAATAACATATGTTGTTTTATTTTAAACTTTTAAACGATGGTATCAGCCATGTATTTTTTCTCTATGCCCGTTATGATTGAAATAAATAAACAATGATAATGGTTCAGTTTCAATAATATCTTTAGCTATCTGAATTATCGGTAGGCCTACTAAATCGGCTCTCACTTGTAAGATATGAGGCGTTAATTTGCCAGGTTAGGATAAGACCAGGAAAGGAAAAGATATATTTTTTATATTGATAATATCAAAACACATACGGTTTGTAGAAATAAAAAACTGATGAATGTGGGACTTAAACAGTAAAATAGTTGCTTATCGACAGTTCTACCGTTTCACTATGAAAATAATTCCATAACGCCTTTATGTAGAATTGTCCTTAACTTGTGTGAATTTTTCGTAACCTGTGAAGAATAAGCTATAAATACGTTTAGACTAATTCTTGTCCCGACACAAACTTCTTCTCCTAGTCCTAACAATTTATGAAATAATCTGCTAGGTTAATCAAGGATTTATACTCGCATTCTTATTTTTCATTATGGCACTGGTCTGTTTTTGTGACAGGCGGGACATAGTTGTTCGTTAGTCATGCCTTGTAATATGGCAATTGTCCATTTATGTTGGGAATCCCATACGAAAATGTTTAATTTGACTCTATTAAAGGGAAACCCAACTGTTTTTCGACCTAAACTTATTTTTTTCTTGCATATTTTAAAAGACAACCATCTGCATTGCACTTGTCTTCGAATTAGCATAGTCGTTAATTAGTTAATCTTAAAAGCGGAATTGACGTCATTGTTCCAAAACACGGTAGTTATATATCATCTAGTCGTGGCTGCTCCCTATATTGCCTGCACTGGTGGAGGCTTTCATATAAAGCCGAAAGTGCGGGTTCCGTTCCCAAGCGAAACAACAACAACAAACAACCGCTTGTACATATCAACCTGGTACTATAAATCGGATTTTTTAAAACCGTATATGTCAGCTGAAAACATGCTAAACGTATGGGTTACTCAATGAGCTATTTTGATATTTATACAACCGATTAACATTGGGCTTATATGGTCAAGCTTGTGTTTCCGCCACGTTGTTATAGATGCCTTCCAATACATACACAAGCAAACGGACACACTGGTGACCGATCAACAATAACGTCGGTCCCGCCCGTTTAATTAACTAATTACGGGTATACATACTCATGCAACAAAAATAATAAGTTGTCTTAT
>JAVFBX010240660.1:0-10436 GCA_034783855.1 Mopalia kennerleyi | reverse complement strand
TGGGAATGTGACAAGTAAAAAAAATATCCACTTGTCACTTGTGACAACTAATTTTTTTCAAACATTTCAACCCCTGGGTGGGTAAGGTTAGTGCTGGGCTCAGCCTGGTAATAAATTAGACATGTAATTGACTTGTGCTCTGTGCCCCCAGGTGTTGGGAAGAACCACATAGACTGGTGATTCTCTGTTTATTAGTAATAAATTAGACATGTAATTGACTTGTGCTCTGTGCCACCAGGTGTTGGGAAGAACCACATAGACTGGTGATTCTCTGTTTATTAGTAATAAATTAGACATGTAATTGACTTGTCAAATTCTCACCAGATTCTACATATATGGTGATTATGGTTCGAAATTTTTTTTAACATTATGTACTATAGGATTAACTTTTATGTGATAAATTCAACTATTTTCGGTTTGACATCAATACTGAAGTGAGTTTTATACAAAACTAACCAAAAAAAAAAATAATAATTTTTTTTTAAAATTTCTCACCAGACGTAGGATTTCATGCGACCCATGGTCGCATGATTTTCCAGGCATGCACTTTGCTCTTTACCCTCAGGTGTTGGGAAGAACCACTAAGACTGGCGATTCTCTGTTTATTAGTAATAGATAAGACCTTATATGTAATTGACTTGTGCTCTGTGTCCCCAGGTGTTGGGAAGAACCACAAAGATGCAGCCAGCGTAAGAGCCTCTCACCCCATCCCAGCCTCCTGTGGAATCTATTATTTTGAAGTTAAGATCATCAGTAAAGGCAGAGATGGGTAAGTGACTTTTCATATAACATACATGTTTAAGCCATTACTTTTGTGAAATAGTTCTTGCTAAGATTTGAGCTATTCTTTTCGTCTTACACATCTTACAGATATTAAAGGCCTAAAAAAAAGTCTAATGTTTTTATTGGCTTTTGAAAACGAAATTTACACCAAAAAAACCCCAAACTTTTTTTGTAATGTTTTTTGGTCAAGCAAGCATCTGTTTCAGTTTTATTAAATATCTACTGTTTTGTTCAACGTATGCAAAAAAGAAAAATGGACGAAATAAAAAAAAAATCTTCATTGCCTAGCAGTAGCACAATTTTTTTCAGGCCATTAAAGGAAACAGCATTTACTCTACCAATGCTAGTCATCCCCTGTTTTTTTAAATTGATTTGGGGACTTTGCATTATTGAGGGAGTGCCCTCAGACTGTTATCCAGATTAACCATTGACTAATTTTTGCTTGAAAAAACAATCAGTGACAAGTTTTGGGTTAGTCATTATTGATGCCTATTATGTTTGATTATTCATAATGACAAGCAAACTTGAACATTGAATTAATAGTGATCTATTCCCTATCTCTTTTTCCACTTTGTTTTATTTGTTAACAAAGCTTTACATTGGCTGTTATGGATTGCAACTGTTTACGGGAAATTAGACAAAGATTGATCAATGGAGATATTTATAGTGTGTACAAATAAGTGCTCTACATAAGGGATCATGTATAGTTTAAAACTGTGTTACAAACCAGCTAAAACAAACAGCAATCTAAGTGAAGTGCTGCTGATAAAACCTGTCTATTACCTGTCAACCTTTGATCCTGCCGTCAAACTTTTAGTCACTATCTGGTAACAACCATGCCTGGATAAAAAACCAAAATAATGCAGCAGTAACTACAGATGTAATTACACAGGCCCTCTGGTATACTACTAGGCTCACTGATCAGTGGCTAGTTATATTTAAGCTTACAGATCCTTTTGTTTAATAGGGAGATAGTTTTCTGTTGCCTGTGTGATCTCAGAGCTAAGGGGCAACTTGAAGATGATCTGTTTGTGATGTATTTGTGTTATGTCCTGTGAGTGTCCAGTCTAGTCTTTCTTTGGGGCCAGTGGAGACATATCAAACTTAGTATACCTGTTCCTAGTGACCAGGTCTTGCTTGGCATTGATTTTGGCATATGTGCCTACAGTACAGATTGCACAACCTGGTGACAAAACCTAAATTTACCTTCTGTATGTAAACTTGAAAGCTTCTTGTGGAGTAAGCTTACAAATCAAACTTACTGTGATTGTTTGATGTCTCTTGGGTTTAGTTTAGGTATATGTCGTCCTACAGGTTATGCCCTGCAGGTGCGCCACATGTTGGCATAGTCTAAATTTGGTTTCTGTTTTATATTGACTTGAAAATGTCTTCTTGTAATCTGAAAGCCAAACAGTCAGTCTATCAGGACCTTGGCGGGGAGAAGTAGAGAATATGGGAATGTCATTGTCCAGAAAATTACCGATATCGCGAGACTCTTGAGCAAATCAAGAAAAAAAAGTCAATTCAAGGCTCTTCTTATTCAATGATTTACGGTTTACCCTAGAAAAAGCAAATATTATTCTTTCAGGGCATTTTGAACCCCGCTTGTAATGTTTACGATAAAATAACATGTGCAGAGTGCGCCAATCAAGCTACCTCAATAGGCTACAACACCATGCGTTTCTGACACACTATTGTGGGAGTCCATACTGATAGTGCAGACCGCAGAGAGACCAGCTTTGATTTCATTGGTTGATCAAGTTTTTAATTTCTCGATCATTAGTGCCTCAAAGAAATTATTTTTATCAATATAGCAAAAAAACAAAGGCAACAGAAATTATAGGCTGATATATTCAAATTGACAGAAATCAGAACTTTGCACTAGATTCCTTCATACATAAAGTTATAAAATTGATGAAATCAAAAACTCCTATGCATAAAATAAATGTATCTTGTTTAGTTGTCATCTATTTTAGAGGAATAGGTAACCTATTGTGAAATAGATAGTTTGGATTAATTCCCCATCAAATGGTGAACTTTATGTGCGTGTTTGGGGTTCATACAACACCCACTAGAGGGATGCTTCTAGATCATATTGTCCCCCAGGTCAGGAATTAAATTTTCAAAAGATTTTTTTGTAGTAAAGGGGATCAATTATTTTATTGTGCATTCATCTATGTAAGCAGATGTGCAACGTAGAAAAAAAATCAAGGAATACGGCAAATTTCCCCATAAATTATGCAAATTTGCTCTGTTTGTCCACGAAGCTTTTGAAACTTGCTTAATGCATTCTTCTGTACACAGATGTGCAACATAGAAAAAAAATCACAGAATTATTCAAATTTTCCCATAAATTATGCAAATTGGTTCCGTTTGTCCGGGAAGCTTGTCCGGGCTGTATCTTGGTTAGATTTTTGAAACTGACATATTGCATTCTTCTGTATACTCAGATGTTCAACATAGAAAAAAGTCACAGGATTATGCAAATTTTTGCATAACACACTGTGAAGTTTCCCTCATTAGTTTAATTTTTGGTGTACTTCATGTAATTATGTGTATCTTGGGTGGACTGCGGGGGTGGGGGGCATATTGGTTAGCAATCTCTGATTGCTTTTCTCTTGTTATTTTTTAGCAAAATGGACCATTTTTAAGCTATATTGGCTGCGGTCGTGGCTTAGTGGTAGCATGTGCGCTTGCTAATCCTTCTTCGAGTCCACCTGTCGACCATCAGGTATATGAGCAAGTCACATGTTGTGGCTCCGGCAATCACTGTGGTGGTTTTTACAAGGTTTCCTCCCAGTTTTCCACCGTGATAAGCAAGGTGCATTGTGAAGTGGACAAATAAGTAAAATACCCTTGAGAACGACATTAAACCCCAATCAAACAAACAAACAAACAAATAAAGCTATATTTGCCTGAAAAGGGACAACTCTCAATGTTATAGTTTAGGAAATCTGCTTTACCTTACCATAAAATGGCAATGCCATTTGGCAAAGGGACATCAGTGTTGTCATAAAATCCATACTCTAGAATCCCATATTCACGAGTGTTATAGCTAGCCTACATGAACATATAGGCTATAGGTTATTTTAAGGACTTAGAAATTGTGTCTGGTAGGCAGAAGCACATTTGTTTCACTTAGAATGCATAAGGATTTCTCAGAAAACATCAATTTCTGTGCTAAGATGCTATAGTACTTTTACAACGACATGAAAATTATATCAACAAGGTAACAATTATTCATAAACACAATTTTAGGACCATTTGGTTAATTTTGTTTGAAGAGTAGCAATACTGTCTTTACTTTAATAGCACTGGAGGAAAATTAACTACAAGCCTCTGCACCAATGTTTACATTACCACTAATAAAACTTTTGGTTTTATAAAACAAAAACTGCATGTTTGAGAAAGGAACATTATGATGTGTCAGCTCTTGACAACTGATGTTGAACTTGTGATTCATGCTTGTTTAACATCCAATGTCAACAGCTGACAAACATGGATGTTCAATTCTCATATATGCAGTATTTATATAATATCCCTGAATAATATAAAGTGTGTTTGAGATTAATTGTGAATTGTAATCTTATTTTTTTTGTAGGGATGTGAACATTGACACACCTGATAAACTGGGCTTCTCGCCTCTGATGCAAGCATCTCAAAAAGGATACACTGAGTCAGTTCATTTTCTCTGATCTTCCTATTGGTAAAACTGGCCCTTTGGCTAAGAGCAGTTTGTTTGGAGAGTAGCAATGCTGTCTTTACTTAGCACTGGAGGAAAATTAACTTTCCAACATTATTGAAAAGCTTCACATCTTGGTTGTGCTAGTGTCAGTTTTTGTTGCAATATAAGTGAAATACACATAAGCATGGCGTAAAACACCAATCAATCAATCAGTAAAACTGACATAGTATATGGGTCTTTTTTTAAATTTAATTATTTATTTTTGTTATTTATCTATTTATTTATTTATTTATATTTATTTATTTATTTATATTGCGGTTGTATGCACTTGCATAAAACAGTGACAGTGACATGAATTACTGAGTTTTAAACTGGCTATTCGCATATTTATCTAATAAAATGATGTTCATTATGTCAGTGTTATTGTATTTTTTTGCTGGACAATTTGACGGAATTTGTAGACTAATGGGCATTCTGTTATTAAAGGCTATATCAAAACGATTGGTCTATAGCGAGAGTAAACAGGGCCATATAATAGAAGTGTCTGCAAATTGCCTCATGTTTTAACTACATGTAGACCCGTCAATTTTTATACTCTGGTGTCTGGCTCTAATTTCTTCCTTTCTGATATATTAAACAGGATTATGGAAGGTTTGATAGCAGCAGGAGCTGATATTCATCTGAAGAATGACGCTGGTAAAACTAGGTAAAGCGGAGTTAAATAACATCAATGCCTATTAAATATTTTCACATAAAACGGATTCAAATAGGGCAAAATTCATAGAAATTGAATAGCAACAATTGGGATTTGAACCCAACCCATGCATATAGCCAGTGTGATGTATGTGAATAACCCTTGATTACTGGTATAATTAAACCAAGATACATGTACTTGCTTTCCAAATTGTTAAAACCGATTCCATTACATCTATTAGTTGTTTTTAAAACTTTTGTTTTTGTGAGTTAAATGCAATGCCTTCTATTTTTGTAGCTTAATGTTAGCTTCGTTTGCTGGTAAAATTGAGTCAGTAAAGATTTTACGATCACATGGAGCTGTTTATGAAGACTTTGATCGTGGTGGTTCGAGCCCCCTCCACTGGGCAGTGGATGGACAGAACGATAAGCTAGTAGAATGGATGATTAATGACGGGGCTGATGTTAACATGAGGGACAATAACTCTGGATGGACACCCTTACTTAGATGTGGTATGTACAATGTGACCAGCATTACTAGCTACAATGTTTAAACGGATCTCAGTGTAGCGCTCAAATCATCAATTCAGTAGACTAACCTGCTTAATACAGGTTTAATCATTTCATTAGGTGCCCCTGGCCGTGGCTTAGTGGTTAGCGAGTGGGCTTGCTAAAGCCTTCTTCGATGTACTGTTCACAGGATCGAGTTCGTCTGTCGACCCTCAGGTGTATGAGTAAGTCACACGAAGTGGCTGCAGCAATCGTGGGGACTGTTTTTACGAGGTTTCCTCTCGGTTCTCCACCGTTATTAAGCAAGGAACAGTGTGAAGTGGACAATGATACTCAGACAATCCATCATCATATAAGTGAAATACCCTTGAGTACGATGTTAAACCTCAAATAAACAAACAAACCTTTCATTTGGTAAACATGCCTAAAAAGGATTTCAATTCTGCAGTCTGGGTGGAACAGAGAAAAATGCCAACAGATAATTGAACCATATTTCTGTATGTTTTAACCATGCTAATGGGCGATTTCAAGTCTCATTTGGCCTATAAATGTGCCAGAAACTCTGAATATCAAATTTTATTGGACAGTATTAACTGAGCCCATAATAGCTGGTAAGTGAAAAATCTGAGATACTACAAAGTTATATATTGTTATTTGCAGCATCAGTGACTGGTAATTATGATGTAGCCTCTGTCCTTCTAATGCTTGGAGCCGACATCAACTCTGAGGACAACGATAAGAAGACGGCTCTCATGATAGCCATCATTAATGGCCACTTTGCTCTTGTGGAACTTTTACTCAAGAGAAATGCAGATGTTAACAAGACAAATGAGGTTGGTATAAATATACTTTTATATTTGAATAAATACAAAAATTATTATTTAAGCAACAGGCTGATGATTTGGATTCCATGTAGCCATTAGCCATTAGCCATTACTTCTTATATTTTTGGTTGAGGCTGCTGCATCTTCACTAACTAATAGTTTTATTTCGAGCTGCTCAGCAGTACAACCCCTGGCTAACAGAGGTGCCTTGACCAACATCTACAGCCATGCAATTGATTGGATGCCTGGGAACTTGTAGGTCTCCAATCAGATTGTCAATAACAAATGATGCAGGAAAGTTGTAAGCATGTAAATGATTGGTTGGATGTATTTGTAACTGGGGAAGTTAACTTAAACCTTGATCAATTTATTAAATAATACTCTTGGTTAGCACAGAATATTTAAGACGATGCAGCCACACAGTTCTGCCTTCTTGCTGTAAGTTTCTTTCCTAAAAAATATTACTTTACCAAACTGAACATTTTTCCAATGTCTAAATTTGTAGTGTTTAGACTATAAACCTATACATATAATGTCAGGTTATGTTTTCACATTTAGAACAAAGTTATTTGATGACCAGGTTCTGTGTACTTGTTTCATCAGATCAATGGGTGCCACCAAATTTGACCAAATATATATTATAATATAATTAGGAATATGCGATATGTATAGCACAAATCTGTCAAGAAAAGATCATTCTTCTTTCAAATGCATGATTACTATCTTTTTGTGGAGGACTATTCTGTTAAAATTCACCAAAGCTGGTTAATTATTCCAAATTTAAATGGGGAGCATTACTTTGTGGTAAAACATCAGTCATTTTCCAAGGGAGATAATTAAGTGTGTGAGCCTTAAGACACTTAATTATCTCCCTTCATTTAAAACATGACGGTCATCTGTTTTATATGAACTTAACCATACTGCATGAAGTTTTGGGGGGAGATTTGTAAGTTGTTGAATGTGAATGTTAATGTGTTCAAGCTATAGCAAGTATGATATGAATTGCATCAGGTAGGTTTATTTTTCCCCCTTTTAATGAAATTTTTTTGTCCACCACTACTATAGTAGGGGGGGGGGGATTAGAAATGCTACTTGGCAACTGACAACTTGGTCGACCAGCTCTAATGCGTATACTGTTTTCTTTTAGTTTGGAAAGACTGCTTTCGAGATGGCTTTGACAATGGATAAGAGGGTATGTACACATGTCAGAGTAATTTGGTCAACATTGATGTTTAACCAATTTATTTATATCCATTCAGTTTTTATCTTTTAGATCGTTTCAAAATTTATCTATTGCAAGATAAAGGTAAAAAAAACATTGTATTATCAGCAAAAACAAAAGTTTTTGGTGTAAGCCGTCATTGCGACTCAATCACTGCTACTTATATTCAAAATAAGTTGTCCAAATTCAACTTGTCCTCTGGCTTAGGGCGTTTGTTTGAAGAGTAGCAATGCTGTCTTTACTGAGCACTGGAGGAAAAGTAACTTTCCATCATTATGGAAACACTTCACATCTTGGTTGTGCTAGTGTCAATAATTGTTGGAATATATACAGCTGTCATATAATAAAAATATCTTTAAGCACAGCATAAAACACCAATTAATCAAACAACATAAGTCAGCTTTGAGACCAATCAGAATACAGGGATCTTTACAATGACATGTGGATGAAAAGTGTTGGTTATATCCAAATTATTACATTAAACGTTTAGCTTCAGCGTTTGTTATGAGTATTGCTGTGCAGTATACTGGAGTGATGGAAACTTACATTTTGTTTCTTACAGAGAATCATCAAGACAATAGAGGAATACTGTGATAAGAAAGGTATAAAGATACCCATCCATTGACCACAGAACACAGGAAGTGCTAGAAAAATGTTTCTTCTGACTTCAGGAGTATTGTACAGAATGTCAAATAATCACATTTCAGACTAACTGTTGTAGCAAACTGTTAAGTCTTTAGTAGTTGCAGCATTTAAACAGACCAAACTATGTAATTAATCACTGTACATCAGAATTAGACGCCGACCTTAAAACTTGAGTTTAGTAGATTTACCAGCTTAATACAGGTTCAATATCCCATCAAATCAATTCTGGGTCTTTTGTGAGGTAAATATACCCAATTTGTATGTAAACCATGGAAGTATGCATTCATAATGAAAGAGAAAAAGAAAGGGGATTGTGTTAGATCTCAATATAGCGACAAACAAAACCCGAGGATAATTGTTTTCAGATCTGTTTTTAATTAGATTGACCAGTACTGATGATATAGTTTTGAAATGATACTCACGTGGATGTTCAACATAAGCTTTGAGAAATGGTCACCACTGTTTTGCTCTGTTGCAAAATTCGAGTTCCTCAAGTGTCCAGACAGTGTTAATTTGCTTGAAGTACACTGCCCTTAGCTAGAGGGCGTTTAGACCTTCAAACAGTACAAGCCTGTCACCTAGACTTTCTTTACAGCAGGTGGTTGGAGGGAGCTTCATGTTGCCCTGGCGCTCTCAGTGCTAAAGGGTAACAGGAAGCTGATCTGTTTGTGGTGTCTGTATTGTCTTTGTTTGTTGTCAGTGGTGTTTTCCTTCACCCATTGGGCTGGTCATATAAGTGAAATATCCTTGAGTATGACGTTAAAACCCCATTAAACAAACATCGTTACAGACCTGCCTACCCAGTTTATTTTCTATTTATACACAAAATTTATGTTAATAACCCATTGGGTCAACACACAGAAATTAAATTGCTATCCAACGGTAAGAAAATACTCCTAAAAGAGTACTCTTAGACATATCTTGATTCTTGTGTAGGCAGGACTTCTATTAATGATGACTTTCTAAAAAAATGTAGACTTTCTAAAAAAGAAATGTATATTATATTGTATAATGTTTGTTGAGTAAATTGTTGTTCAATACATCAAGAAGTCATGGTTTAAGGTACATTGACAAGATTATATATGATTTCTTTACATCAAACTGGTCTGTTAATGAGGGACAAAAAATATCATAAAATGTTTGTTCTGTAAATTGTTTATGTTAGAAGATCAAAAAGCCATTGTTGAATGTGTATTTAAACAACTGTGTAATACAATTTACTTCCGAGTGGGAGTATTTGAGGGGGTATTATGTTTGTTTAGTAAATTGTGTATTATAAAAGATCAAGAAGTTAAATGTGTAATACAGGTTACTTCTTAGTGAAGTAATTGGGGGTTTTGTGTCCATGTAACTTAAATTTACATTAGTCACAAGTTTGTCTTTCTTTCAGACCTTTCTTGAGTGCCATTTTTTTTTTTTTTTTAATTTAAATATTTTTAGTTCAATGAGTTTCATTCTGGTTACATTCCATTCTTTTTGTACCAATGTTTAGTTTGTATACTGTTTAATTAATTTATCCGTCCATAAGTTAAAAACATCATTTTGTTTAGTTTAGGTGCAATATATTACATACTCATCCGTCCATTAGAGTCCATTCGTAACTGTTGATGTATGGTTGATTAACATTTTAAATAAAATCTTATAAACAATGTTGTCTTGTTTGCCATTGTTATTTGTTCGCAGGGTAATGTACCAAGCAAGTTTATGTTATTAATGGAAGTGATCAGATTCAGATTCAGATTATTCTCAGGCCCTTATCAGGGGTATGAAGCAGTGGGCTTGTGTGGGCACCTGTTGGTTTCTAAACCCTACGGCCTGTGTGGACACCTTTTGGTTTCCAAACCATACGCCTTGTGTGGGCATCTTTTGGTTTTCAAACCATACGGCCTGTGTGGACACCTATTGGTTTCCAAACCATACGGCTTGTGTGGGCACCTTCTGGTTTCCAAACCATATGGCTTATGTGGGCACCTTTTGGTTTCCAAACCATATGGCTTGCGTGGGCACCTGTTGGTTTCCAAACCATATGGCTTGTGTGGGCACCTGTTGGTTTCCAAACCATATGGCTTGTGTG
>JAVFBX010240649.1:0-10436 GCA_034783855.1 Mopalia kennerleyi | reverse complement strand
GGGGGGGTTGTGCGTCAAAGCCCCCCCCCCCCCCCCCCCCCACACACACACACAAGACCCTCCTCTCAAAATTGTGGGAAAGAAATGAATTTCGGGATTCCTATATTCAGTACCACCCAAACACGGCTATAATGTTCGATTTGTTTAATCTCGACCTAGGTTTACGATGAGATCCTCCTGAATATGACGTAAAATAAGGCTATTATACAGTTCACTGTGCCTCCGTTGACAGCGGAACATGAGTGTTGCTTTTGTAGTGTTTTTTCTTTTAATTTCTGTTAAGGAGCGTCCAAAGTATAAATCTGGTGCAGAAAGGTGTCTCTACTAGAAGTCGGTAGGCGCCGAAGGTCCAAGTGACACCCCACCCAAAATTCCTCCAGAAATTGTAGTATTAAATATGGCCTATTTACATTTTCAAAATATTATTTAATTTGCGTGAGTGATGTAGCTACTAATTCCCACTTCAATTTCACCGTCTTATTCAAAAGTGTTGCCACGAGAAAACTACATTGAATTTCAAAATGCTGCGGATAGTTTTAGTGGAGGACATTTTGTAGACGATGTATGTGAAGTTTAAAGGTCAAAATGCCGTTACATATAATTTCACTACAGTTTATAATATTACAAAATTCAAACTGATTTGGTTGCGGTTCAAGTCCGAGCTTTATTACACTAAGCGGTGCACTTATACACAGGCAACGCTTTAATAGTGTAATGAGTCCAATGCCTAATTTCAGTGGTGTAGCTCCAAGTTTGTTCGAAAAAACACATTTGACGAAAAATAAAGTCCTAGAAATCGGGCAAAAGCCACCCAGCTGTACACTTACAAAGGATTGAATCAAAATTTTTGGAACTTTTTCACAAAATGCAGGACTAAAAAGAGAATGTTCTTATAAACAAATAAAACCTCGAATGGGGTGTCAATCCTTAAAGAGGTTATCGCCATAACATAAAATACAGCAACTGTAAATTCTTAGCCCACGATGTGTGACGCACTTTGTAGATTTTAACATCATTATTATCGTGTATGATTATTTTTTATTTCTTCCAAAGCGCGTTTCACCTTCCTGTCTGGCATCCATTAACGATATAATAGATAAGCGGAAAAATTAAATCTTGAATAGGGGAATACGGCACTGGTATCCTCAAACGAGTGAAACACACAGTGAAGTTTGAATACCATACTTATTGCTCGAGTTAAGAATAACCCGCGAGACACGAAGCAAAATTTTGGGTATTTAATCGTAACTGTTTATATTGTATTTATTATTTATATCAACTGTAAAGTCATGACAATCCATGACAAATTGCCCGACCAGCTGTGATCATTGCAAAATCAGAATGGAACAGTCTACTGCGTTGGTTCCCAAGGTCTGAACAGAAATAAACCATGATTTATCAATGTGGCTTGCATTAAAATGAGATCACTTTTCGCTACTCTATAAGTCTAATATTTCCTATATGTTTCCCAATC
The DNA here is from genome assembly GCA_034783855.1 of Mopalia kennerleyi. Taxonomy (NCBI): domain Eukaryota; kingdom Metazoa; phylum Mollusca; class Polyplacophora; order Chitonida; family Mopaliidae; genus Mopalia; species Mopalia kennerleyi. Next base: position 8,962 of record JAVFBX010240649.1, on the reverse strand, counting down.
AGATTGTCATAATATTTACCTGTTCATATAAGAAGAACTATTTAACGACTAAGAGCTCACATATATGCGTGATTCAATTTTTTGCTAGAGCAGCACGTTGTTGAGGATCAACCGCTTGGGCATGCCTTTAATTGGGTGACTTTCGTTACTGTGCTCTGGTTGTATCAAAGGTTTCTATGACTTATTAAAATAAATTCACAATATCCGTTTTTACTGCAGTGCAATCTATACTTAAGTAATCCTTCAAGCAGAGGTGTGCAGACGTTACTCGTTACAAATTATAGTCCGGACAGGCTCAAAGCTTAAAGATTACTACACAAAAGTGTTATAACACCGCAGTAAAATATACCTTTTATGTTTGGAGAAATGCCCACACTTCCTTAATCTAGCTGAAGATATTTCTCATTTGAGTGTCAATCGTCGTGCCACATTGCTTCATCATCCGAACACATGGTATCTCTATATACAGACAGATAGGGAGATACCATGCGACATTTCATGGAATTTTTGTGTTCTGGCTTAGCCTCAAATTCTGGATTTCTATTGGCAGCATACGCTCAAAATCGAGAGATCCAGCCTATCAGCGACGCTCTATAACACAACAGTCACGTGTATTTGTTTTGATAGTTCTTTTCAAACAGCTTCAGACTCCAACATTTGATTAAAACCGTCCCCGTTTTACTTCCATGCTTTGCGCAGACCTTAAGCCTGTCTGCGTTGAGAAGCTAAATGGTACTTGATTATTACAAAACGAGGCCCCAAGAAATAGAACGACTGGATTTGGATATTATTTAAACACTGAGCAGAAAAGCTGCTCTTGATCATGTTTATAAGTTGATTTCGAGCACTGCCTTCCGTCAATATTTTTCCATCGGTCGCCGTATAGTATCTTACTGTCGTCTGGGACCAATATAAGAAGGGATAGGGAACGAAAAACAAATCACGTCAATCCTCACCCTCAGCAATATTTCCCGTTACCACAATATCGGTCAGGCGAAGATAAAGCCAGTCCTCCTGAACTAAAGTAGTTGAAGTTTCTATCCCCAAGTGAATTAGTGAATTACGGACCGGTTGGAAAATTGCCCGTCCCAAGGAAAGATCACATGTCTTTTGACTGTAATATTGTGGTGCTAATAGTCCAGGGCAAGCAGTTTGCTCGATGTTTTCGTCTATTAAAGTTTAGGTATAAGCGATGCCTTCAGTTCCTAAAATGGCAGCCATTTCTTTACATTTCATTGTGTAGATAACCTAACTTTATTATAAACTATATTTAGTCTGAACGAAAAGTTGAAGTTTTTTGTGTTGAATCTTCAGCAGAAGTGTTTTCTCGGTGCCACCCATGAGTTTTGGGACTGGTAACACGAAAGTGTATGTCATTAATTAGCGATGGAAGTCCAGTTTTGTTTTTATGACTGGCTTTTCCGAAACGTTCGCCTATGTACTCGCAGTCTTTCACTGATTTTCTAAAAACTTAATATTTAAGACTGCTAAATACTTTTCACTGTTATATTTTAAAATCATAGCCCACAGAACATGCTAGCACGTTTGAGTTTGTGTTGTAAAAACATGCATTCTTGCGATTTTCTAGTGTTAAATTCGGTCAGGCCTGTACAATAAAGCACAGCCGAGCACAGCCAAGCCTAGCATTGATTCCCTGGGCGCAGCTGTCGTTGAATCGGCTTATTCCATTGGCCGGTAGATTTAGGGGAAAATCTCAGATGGGACAAGATTACGTGCTCTTATTCGACTCTGATAACACGATATAGATTTGTAATGTGCAAAGGTTAATACACACATGTCTTAACCTTGGCTCGCGAAGATGCATTGCTTGGGCTGCCAGAGTCTCTCTTTTTTCATTAAACCATCGCTAAAAACCTCTGTTATTATTTGTTGTATTTAGCGGTTTGGATGAAAAGGATACCAATGAAGCATGAACAGTCTACCATATAATCCAATAACTGATGCGGCTTTAATATGTGACTCGCATTGAGCACCTCACTGTTAGTAACGAGTGTGTACAATTCACATACATAGATGTTTTCCTGTTAATTCAAATTGATCAGCACGTTATTAACAGATTATCTAGCTCTCTTTTATTACAAATTATTACCGGTTTTATTCAATAACAAAGTAGAGGCCGTAGGTTACACAGCCTTTCACAGACAAACTATCACAGCTTGGACCTCTAAAAGTAAAAAGAGGCTTCCGCCAATCGGCATCACCGTTAGTGACTGAGAGTTAAATATTAAATCTAGTTTTGCTTAGTGGAGAAAGTTTAGCGTAAAGTACGTTATATAACCTTTTCCGACAGCTGCAGCGAGCAGGTGACTATTTAGGTTATTACATTAGTATCAATAACTTGTGTTTGTTTGTCTGTGAGAGGCCGTACTACCTGCGGCCTATACTTTGTACGTGTTTGAAGCAGGTTATAACTTTTAGCAAACATAAAACTTCAAGCTGTTAAATCGGGAGTTGATTCTGTCAAAGAAGTTTATTGGCACCTTAACGACTTTTTGGCATATTCGACGCAATTGACTGGACCTGTGAGCAATGAACAGAAGTTGAAATGCATATCAGTTATGTCCATAAATGCTCATCTCATAGGCCTGGCCCGCATCCGTGGCTTAGTGGTTAGCGAGTGCGCTTACTAAAGCCTGTTTCGATGTGCCGTTCACAGGATCGAGTTCTTCTGTCGACCCTCAGAAGGAGGGAGTCACACGATGTGGCTCCGTCATTCGCGGGGGTGTTTGTTTTTTACGAGTTTTCCACCGTAATTAGGCAAGGATTGATTGATTGGTGTTTAACGCCAAATTCATTGGTATTTCAGCTACGCTGTGGCGTGAACATATATAGTCAAATCCCTTTCATCCAACGTTCTTTTTTAAAGATAAATCACAAACATACTGCACCCTTGGCATTAAACATCAAAAATAGAAACAAATCAACCTAAAAGGACATACATTTATTAATGTCAACATTATGTCTACCTCCATCTTTTCCAAGGCATCAAAGCGGTTTGCCAGAGCAACCGGATCCGACCAAAGGGACTCGATTGTTGATGGTTTTGGATAGATGGATTCAACTCTCTCAATGTTAATTACGTTGATTGGCTGTTAAAACTACACGTTTGAAAACTAGGCAAGGAACAGTGTGAAGTGGACAATCCGTCGTCATATAAGTGAAATACCCTTGAGTACGACGTTAAACCCCAATCACACAAACAAACCAACAGGCCTGTCATGACCGACAATAAAGCAGAGGAAGCTGGTTGCTGTGTACCTTCAGTTAATATGACCATTCTATTACAAATGTTTGGCTGCAAAATTTTTGTAAAATTTCCGGGATCTTATATAGCAAACAGGCCTAGATACCCACACCATAGTATTTCCAACAACTTGAGTCAGGTGGAACTAAGTCATCCGTTACGTAAGTTATGTGATTTCCCGATTCTCCTTCCTGTCTACCTACATTGTTTATATTAAAAATTGGTATTTTCTTAATGGCTTTATATTCCAAATAAGGGAGAATTAAAAAGAAATGAATTTATACCTTAAAGAAACATAGACTCTCTTAAGCAATTTATACCAATAGGTTTTCCTTATATAAAGTATCTGAATCTGTGGCACAATTTTAATGTAATGTTTGGTCTTGTAACATACAAATTACAATTATTCAGTCCACAGACAAAATATGCCTTTTAATACCGTCACAATAAAAATTTCAAATTTGGGTAAATATTTCTGGAAATACGTTTACTGAACTGAAAATAAGACACACTGGTATAATAATTCCAGAATATCTTGATTGATATCACAAATATGCACCAGAACACTGGAATCATTTCTATCAGTGTATTATAGGGCATTTTGCATTGGTTTCCTCTGTAGCTATCTAAGTGACAGGCTACTAAATACCTGTAAACTTTCTTCGACTATGTCTTCCAAACATTGACTCATTGGTTACGGAATATTTTCCCTAGTTGGTTTGCTTCTGGCGTTTGAAGCTGAAGCGTTTTTTATTCGATAGATTAAACATGTTGTGGACTAATAGCCAATCGGAGGGGAGTGAACAATGAATTCTTGATGAGCATCTCACCGCCCCTTGTCGTGTTTTCCGAAGAGAACCCGAGCTGCTGCATGTGAGTGGCTTGTGTTAACCAAAGAGTTAACATAACCATATCTGTAAATCTTTTATATCGGCTCAACAATACACGTAAATATACACATATATATATGGCACAATATACGTTGTAATTTTCGCGACAATCTCTTCAACTGGTGTAATATATATTTTTGTGGTAAAGCAGTTAATTTTAGTTGTTAACTGATTCTATGTTTTGTTAGATCAGAGTAAAAACTTGTGTACCATACTCTGGCTTTTATGTTACAAGTCACATCATTTCCTGTTCCCGTTATGAATCATCAAACAGTTGTGGGATTGGACAAAGCAGTAACCGTGTTATCTACGGTTTTACAGTCTGCTTCGTAAAAACTGTAAGTCTTTCAATGCTGTTTGTTTTTCAGAATTGGCTTGATAACCAAACAGCTCTGAATCCCTTTTAAAAAAAATCCCAACCAATCTCTAAAAAGTGTTTCCAGTAGATACTATATTTCGACTTAATAATTTTCCACTTGTGTAGTGTGTGTGTATTTAAGTCAGAATTTGCATCTATCTTTATAATATGCATTCTCAGCAGTCTCTAGACCACTGTAGCATTTCTATATAGCATGATCCAAAAGTCAAATTTAAAACTGAAGCAACAGAAACAGATTCCATAGAAGTAAAGGTTGACTTAAATTTACTAAAAAACAACGTATTTTTGGTTTTGAAACATTTCTTCCGATTGGCAATGTACTTACAGCTATACTGATGATGGACATAACATATCAAGTGTCGTAATTTAAAGGAGAGACATTACAAAAATAGAATGAGTCTGTTTAGAGAGCCTGTATGCAGCAGTTTGGGAAAATGGTGCTCTGGGTGAAAGGATAGCGTCCATAACTTTAGTAGAGCTGCTTTAATAAATAACTTGGTATTTCATGTACGGTGGGCCCGTCATGCCATGTCATTAATCTCTCCTTAACATTTGCTTTTTTTAAGAAGAATTATCAAAACCATTTCAAGATAAACTTGAATGAATTATTAAGATAATTACTATTTTGGTGGCGATTATTGTAAAAAGTTATTCAATATTAGTCAATGTTACAGACAAAGAAGCAACATGGTATTGCTGGTCCATCACACATGAGTTACCAAGCCAGTTACCAAATAAGCTCTGGATGGATAATGAATACTAGACTCGGAACACGATTTTTCTTTTAGCTGCTGATTGCAGGCTATGAATTCTAGCACACTTTATTCCTTTATCTTCCCCTGCATATTTCCAACATTCACGAAAGTAAAAAAACAGCTCCCTTCAATTGATCCCTGTGAACCCCACATCATGTGTGACATGACGCCCCTTTCTAGTATATTAGATTTAAGGTTCGGTTTATAGTTGGGTTTGGATACTTGTCCAGACTTGCCATGAGCTTTGTCTCGGCCGGACCCAGATATGTGACTATGAATAAACCAATGCGTGCTTGGTGTACGGCCTGTCTGATGGCCTTTTGTGGCTACGCTCGCCGCACAAAATTATCCTGTAGTTACACGTATAAACAAAATATACTAGAAACTAAATGATGATTTGTGCTGTATTGTTTATTGAGATATTTTTCTGCGATACAAAAGTGTTGACATATTTAAATACCAGCATGAAACAAATCATTTTTGTGTGTAGGCCCCTTCTATCCATCTTCGCTAATCAAGAGTATTATTCCCAGCTAATCTACATTACAAACCTGGCTTGCCGAGCCGAAATTGATTGGCTGTCTCAGAAAATTACAGGCATCCAATCAGATGGCTTGTTAAGACAAGACTCGGCTGATGAAAACACTCGGTGATTGTCAATACCAAAAGCTGCAGGTAAGTGCATAAATGATTTGTTAGATGTAAGAGTTAACAGAATCCTCGATCACTTTACTCACACGGGTACGTGGCTGTAGAAGCTGGTTTTGCGGCTCGGTCAGCCAGGGGTTGCAATGTTAAGTAACACGGAATAAAACTCCTGGTTGGTGAAAAAGCCATTTACCATAATTACAGTTTTGTAGGTACATTTCTCTTAACAATTACTTAAATATCAGAACTGACGTCATTTGCTCCCACCAACTTATGGTAAACGGGGCCTAAAAAAGACATTTTGTTCATGATGATGATATAACGATGATATAACGTGTGTATCCCACAGAAATGTCTTAATATACAATGCAGCCCATTTCATGAGTGACTTTTTAATATATATTTTAAAAAAACAAATGAACAGTACAATTTCGAACGAAAATTAGAATAGGCTCATAAACGAAAATAGCCTTGCAGGTCCCCAAAATGTATGAAGGCGAGATGCAAATTGGATACTTACACAGTTGATAAGGCCTCCTTTGTTGAGCAACAAATGTTTATTATTTGGTACACAGTTTGAAATGTAATTCCGAAAATGTGGTATATAACTCATAACTTCAGATTAGAGCCATCAATCAATTGAGTTCGATTAGGTTAAAACTAATATACCCAATAACTTTACCTATTTCTATTCCTGACCTTTCGGTTAAAGTTTATTTTTGTAAAGAGGAAACCAAACATAAGCGTTTAGAGATAGAAACGCTGCATCCACTTGGTGAGTGGTTAGCGTGTGGGCTTACTAATCCTACCTCGATGTTCCGTTCGCTGTATCGTGTCCGTCTGTCAGCGCTCATGTATATGAGTGAGTCACACGATGTGGCTCCGGAATTCGGGGGAGTGGGGTTCCTTCCGGTTTTTCAACGCCATTAAGCAAGAACAGGATGAAGTGGACGACCCGTTGTCATATAAGTGGAATACCTGTTATATACGACGTTAAATCCCAATCAAACAAACAAACACTTAAACGTAATCTGGCTCCGTTATGCTTAGTGACAACTGGTTTGTGCACATTCATGCCTGGTCAGTAGACACTATAGCGACGAGGATCGCACATAAACATAGGAACAAACCCTTTAAATGTCTAGCAATGTATATGGAGTATAATATTAACTTTGTTTTATGGAAGTCCACATTTACCATAATGTTAAAGACGTTGTGTTTGTGAATCGTTCTCTGTTATGCTGAGTTCGAGAAAAATAAAATATTGCCAAATATCTTATACATATAAGTAGATGACAAAACCCCTGAAAGTTTGTCGCAAATGGTCTCCCCTTTAATGTTCTCTTTCTTCACCAACCAACCAGCACATACTACACGAAAAGCCTTAGCATCTGAATATATATCTCTCAAACCTACTCAATATCTGTATAAATTAATAGCATTGCAAAGCAACTAATACTTTTCTGTTTGACGAAACAACAAAATGAACGTATAACAAAATCATAACGAGAAAAGATGAACATGTCAAAGTTGTTACACATGTGTACAGTTTGAACAAAAGATTTGGATATATCTAGGTGCATTCAGTAATACTACATGAAAGTCTAGTCACCATTCACTTGACTTCCGGGTATCGCGTTCAAACTCTGTCACTTTGTTTTAAATGCTAATTTTTCAGAGCCGTAGTTTGTGTTGTTGTTGAATGCAGTTGTAGTATCGACTGGAATTAAAGGACAAGACCACCCCAAAACCGTGTTTTCTACATAAATAAAACATTTCTGTCAAATGCAATACAAAAATTATTATGTTCCTAACCCGATCATCACTCTAGTTATCACCCATTAAAGAGGAACACCGAAACCACTTGAATCATCGAATCCTGTGTACAGCAGACGTCACTGATCTATCATTGGATAGTTCAAAATTGGCTCACCGACCAGAGTACAGGAAAACGTAGCAGGACAGGATTTGAACTGGTGCGTGTGATCCTCTTTGATGGATGATAACCAGAGTTACGATCAGGTTATGAAAACGGAAATTAATGTATTGTATAATTGTATTACACACAAAACGTTTTACTTATTTATAGAATATGGTTTTTGGGTGGTCTTCTCCTTTAAGAATTGGCATCTTGTTAACTTTCGTTTGTGTTATAACTTGAAAGAATGCAGAGGTGCACAGAAGGGGAATAAATGACGTGAAAAAATCTCAGATCAAAGGACGTGACATAAAGGCCCTAGCAGTATGTTCGATTAGTGATTCGAGCCGAGTGGAATACGAGTACCGTAACACGTCCACATTTACAACTTATGGCTATGAAATGTCTGCGCCGCCTTATTGTGTAACGATAGTAGATATTTCAGCTGACAGTACTGTTGTTACAGTATCACATCGGTCGAAACATTACACAATCCAACTAAATCAGGTCGTTATTGTCTTCCAGGAATGCAAGACGTATTAACAATACTTCAATCCAAATGGATCACAACATTGTAATTAATATGCCTATATGGAAAGGAATTGGCATACGCACAGCAGTTCTTATTGTTTATGTCACCGCGATGTTCCAAATATCATCCCCATATAAATTAATTTTATACAGATCTCTGCATGCCAAAAACAAATATTGAACTTTTGTTCTAGTCAGTACCTAATCACCTGCCACGGGCATCTCGCGTTGTCAGCAAATACACAATTGTATTTTCACGAAAGTTTCTATTGAGGACGAGACTAAGACAACTCTCGTACGCTATGCCAGGCCATCGCGCCTTGTTTTAACTAAATAAAATCACTTAAACGATGTGGATAACCTGAAACGATTCGATATACCTCACCAGCAGCAAGTGCACTGGGTGATTAAGGTACCGGTTATTCTTTAGTACTTCTACAATACACGACAATCTGGGTCAACGTGGTTTTTAAGTGTCATTTACATTTAAGAGGTTAGCCATTTTTATACGCCCGATGAAAATCGGTCGTATTATGGTATGATCAGCGTCCGTCCGTCCGGTAGGCTCCAATCCGT
>JAVFBX010240638.1:0-10436 GCA_034783855.1 Mopalia kennerleyi | reverse complement strand
TAATCGGTTGATTTTTAAGAAACCTTTATTCTTTTAAATCTTTCAATAGAAATGTTATACAATCAGTTAACTAAACAAACTGCCAATCGTACATCCTCCAGTGGTTTGACACATAGGCAAACGACCCATTTCAAAGCCTTTAGGCTCTAGTTATATTAATATTTCTAAAATTAATGATGAAAATTTGACTTTTTTCATTAAATGATGAATAATTACAAAAGTAAGCCGAACTTATAAAATTTGATGGACTGTCTTTTTTTTGCTTGAAATGTCTCTAACAAGCATGCCAAATTCCACGGGTGTAGCTTAAACGGTTTTCGAGAAAACAGGGTAGAAAAATTGTCTATCGACAAAAAATGTACTAGAATTCGGGCAGAAACCATCCGGTTGTACATTGACAATGTACTGAATCACAATTTTCAAACTTAAAATTATAGGACTTCAAATGGGAATTTTTGTATAATTGTTTCACTAAATGCAGGCTAATAATGTGAATTTTCGTATTAACAAATTAAAAAAAAGCAAACAAACTTTGATCTTGAAGGGGCCGACCAACCTTAAGACAATACAACACAAGATCTTAGCAAAGAACGACAAGACAACACAAGATCTCGAAAACACACGAGCCTTTTATTGCCTGCTAGCTCCGAGAGCACAGGGGCAACAGAAAGCTCCCTCCAACCACCACATATAGTCTGAACAAATACAGGTTGTCAGTACGTCACACCTACACTGTAGTGTACCGGTATATGTTGTTTTGGTTATAAATGGTTGTTTCTGGTTTCAGATCAAACCAGTTCAGCACAGTAGAATTCAGACGTCTGGTCGGATCAGGAAAATACGCACAGAACCCATCATCATCTTGTAAGTATTTTAAGAACTTAAATAAAACTTCAAATCTGGGTATGCCCAGCGCTGCAGCGTTGTGGTTAGCGAACGCGCTTTCTAACGCCTACCTCGATTTACCGTTCACAGAATCGAGTCCGTCTGTCAACCTTCAGGTATATGAGTGAGTCACAAGATGTTGTACTGGGAATCGCGGGGGTGGTTTTTACGAGGCTTCCTCGCGGTTTTCCATCGTACTAGGACAAGGAACAGTGTGAAGTAGACTATCTGTCGTTAAGTAAAATACCCTTGAGTACGACGTTAAACCCCAATCAAACAAACAAACAATTAAATCTGGGTATGTACATCGTAGTATAGCATCATGAGAACTCCAAATTATGATGAACTATTCATGTTGACTCTATTTTGGATTATTTTACAATGTGAAATCTATCAGTGGAAAGGACATAAAGTAGAATAACCAACATTCCATTATTAATGGGTTTTTTTCACATCTGCATCCTTCAGTTGGAAGCACCAGGTGCTTGTAAGATCCTTGGCAACATACAGCCAATTTATTGTGACGCCATTCTCTGTAACCAGACACACATCAATATGACGCGACTCGCCTTACGTACATATACAATGTTTATTAGGCACTGTTTGATTTGATTGTTTCAAGAACACATTTAAACATCAGTCAAGCGAACAACTAACCAGTCAAATTTACGGAGATTAAAAATGTAAATTATTTTATGAAGAAAATCTCATTTAGTTCTTTTTTGTTTGTGGCATATTCTTTTTCTAGCTAGATTGATGAATAATTTTTGTGTCTTTTAGAAAGTGAAGATTAACAGTATTTTCGTTATTTTTGGGATAACACTTCCTTAGTTTGAACAGATTCTAGTTCAGAAAATTTTGCAGGTTGAGACCCGTCCGGGAATCGAACCCACGACCCTCAGAGTTAGGTACCTAGACCACTCGGCCACCAGGCCTCCAAACTAAGAAAGTGTTATCCCAAAAATAACGAAAATATAGCTAGATTGATTCTTATTTCAGTGTTCATCCCAACGGCAATGATTTGGAGGGTCCTCATCGAATTCAACTCCGCCCACGGGAGCAGGGATCATGGGAAATGGTGCTGGATGCTATCAAAGAGTGTGTGGCACTCAGGTGTGTGTGTGTGGGGGTTGGGGGGGGGGGGGGGGCATTTGTCTCCTATACATCCTAGCCTTGTCACCTGTACATCCTAGCAAATAATTTCGCGAAATCATTTGGCCGTCACTGGACAATAGAGTGTTATCGCTGCCTATGTCTGAATTGTAAGGAAAATACCTTGTAATTGTAAGGACAATAAGTTGTAAACAAATTCAGATATTAACTTTACTTATACATGTACCTGTTAAGACAAACCGTAGGATTACATACAACAACATTCCCCAAGCAAAATGGCTGCCTTATTTTACAATCTTCATTTTTATATGTGTTGTGAACACAGTAAGTTGAAAATAAATTAAATGGTTTAGTTCAAACTTTTCTATTTTTGTCAATATTAAACTTTATTTCTTGCTTAAGACAGGGTAGCCTGTTTAGTGTTTCCACTGTTCTCCCACAGGGCCCTGTATGAATATACAGGCATAAAATACAAGTAGCAATAAAATCGAATTTACGCAAAACTACTTACAATCATTTAAATATAAAGCAACATTAGTATATAATTTATTGTAAAATATTTTATCACAGAAAATGCTTTGTAAAATATAAACTTTGGTAAACTTGGATTTAGATGATGGAATAAAGGACATCCTTCTGTTCCAGGGACTAGCAGGGACCAATATGTTTGCAAGTGCATATTTTGCATTATTTAAGCCTATACATGTAAGTGTGATAAACACTTCAACATCAAACCAATTCACAGATTAAGTTCATATTTTAATGGTAGGTTCCTGCTATTGACAAAATAAGAGGGATTGCATTCAGTATTTCAACAAATACATGTATGTATACAAAAATATTATGTTAGGGAAATTTTGACACCTATTTTTTTTGGGGGGGGGGGGGGGGGAATTATCCATTTACCAGTAAAAAAAAATGGGTGTGGTTATTTTAAAAAAAAAATTTTTTGAGAGCCCTGCACTATTTATGTATGTGAAAGACCCTTGACTGGTACTCATGTCAAATAACTGTTAAGAGTGCTGACTGACTCTCTAGTGACACTATAGAGGGTTTTCTCTATGGTTAGTGAACTACTGTCTGCTGGTTAGGTGATCATTGGCAGGGTGAGTGAACACTGACAGTTTGCTCTCTGCCTCCTTATATCCACTATTCTCAGTCAATCAGGGAGAACACCAACAGTTTTGCTCAGTGTCATTTTTCTTTTGTTGGCCACTCACTCAAAGCAGTAACAGTTTGCTCAGCATTATTCTCTTTTGCCATTCAGTCAGTCAGAACAGAAAGCCAATCATAGAGCTGTCCAAGTGTGCACCCAAATACCCTTTCTGCTATAAATAATGTAAAGTGAAACTGACTGTCTATAATATGTAGGAACTGTTGTTTTATGGAAGCCTGCAAACACCATTCTGTCTTTTTGGAGATATTGCTGAAATTATAATTGTCATATATCCAGGTATGTTGGAGACAGATTATTTTTGACACAGAGCTTTAGAATTTACAGTTGTGTAAGCTTGCCGTTTTTCTATTAATCTCTGTCTCCAATACATTTGTTTTAAATGGCGATACGGAGTGAGACTCTGATCATGTCTGATGTGAGATGGGCCTGCGGCCGTGGCGTAGTGGTTAGCGAGTGTGCTTTCTAACGCCTACTTCGATGTACCGTTCATGGGATCAAGCCTGTCTGTCAACCCTCATGTGGCTCTGGCAATCGCGAGGGTAGTTTTTATGAGGTTTCTTCTCGGTTTTCCACCATAATGGGGCAAGGAACAGTGTGAGGTGGACAATCCATCTTCATATAAGTGAAATACCCTTGAGTACGACGTTAAACCCCAATCAAACAAACAAACTGATGTGAGATGTAAATTGTAATGAAAAAACTGCACTCGCAATTGACTACAAAACAGTGTGAAAAACATTTGAGCAATGATAGCAGATAGATAGGACAAGGGAAATTATTGTCGCCTCTGCTGGAAAAATGGAGTTACATGTATATAACAAAACAAACTATGACTTTAAACTATAAAATATTATAATAGTCATTGATTGATTGAATTTATTTTTGTAGATTATGTAACCTAGAGGGCCGCCCTATCCATACTGTGCATGAAATTGAGAATTCTGGTTGCTATGTTGCCTGTGGTGCGGAGAGGTTTGTCCACAAAGATTACGAACACCCCAAACTTGTGATGCATTCACCAAGGCAGGAAAGACGGTCAGTACAGTCAATTTGGTTTTCCTTTATACATACATGTAAATATCTGTTTGATTATCTTGAGACAAAATAACAGGCTGCATGTACTTGTGCATGCTTGACCTCCATTCAAATGGATTAAGAGATTATCCAGTATACAGTGGCACCTCCAGGATATTTCATTAGATTTTTTTTTCTAGGGGGTGGGGGCGCTGGTCAATCTGGATCAAAGCTTCAGCCAAGGTCACTTCGAGGAGAAGGATGTCCCTCCCCCCGGCCTCTGTTTGAAAAAAAAAAATGATTTTGCTAGATGAAATGGGGCCATTTTAGAGCACTTGATGGTCATATTTGTATGTATAGCTACATATATCTATGTGTAGCTAAGTATCTAAGTTATTATAACATTAAAATGAGCAATAATTACAATATAAATGATTTACTCACGTGTGTCAGTTAAGTCAATTTAAAGTTATAAGCAGATGACGGAGCCCTCCATGTGGAAATGTCAATTATAGTGTTTCCTTTACGTTGATCGCTTACCCAATTACTTTGCCAATAATATTATCAATAAAATATAAAAAAATAATGAATTTAATTTTGGTTTTATAGTTTTTGGAAACAGGATAGTTTTATTACTTTGCAGCACCAATTCTTTGTTAAAATATATTATACCACAAAACTTTGACAAAAAGGCAACAACAACATACATTGAATATGTAGGCTACATGTACCTGAGCACAGCTGGAAATGAAGTATGGTTTAGATAGACTATTTTTCTATGAAATGTTGCTGTGTAGGTCCACTTGACATTCACATAAAGCAACTTTCTTCAGTGCTGACTTTCGTGCAAAAGCATGTGCACAATGTATTATCCTGTGAAAAGAGGTCTACAGCATTGTATTGCTTTCAAGATTTTTTTTACCCAAAAAGTGTTTGTGTGTGTGTGGGGGGGGGGGGGGGGGGTAAAGTTGGAGGGTGAGGGGTTCCTCAGCCTCCTCCTGCGCTTGTGTATTACATGTTGTTACTTTTTGAATGATTAAATAAAACAGTTCTACATGTACATTCGAGCGAATACAATCTTCCTCCTTTGTATTTATTTTAGTATTTCATTGAATTATGTCTGAAGAGTTATATTGAGTTATAACTGGAGTCATGTTCTCAACTTTGTTTTCAGTCAGAGTTGTACGTATGTTTTGAAACACTATCATTGCTATTTCATCAGCGGGTGGTTAGAGGGAGCTCCCTGGTGCTTTCAGAGCTGTAGGGGACCAATAAGCTGATCTGTTTTCTGATGTCTTTGTATTGCCTCCTCTGATTGCCTTATATTTGTCTCGTCTTGTCTCTGTTTGTTACCATTGTTGTCTAGAGTGGGTTCCATCACCCATTGGGCTGGCACACTGTCATGTGAGTGAAATAACCTCACATACGCCTTTTAACCCCAATTAAACAAAACAATCTAGAAACATATTAATAATTCTTTATCTCAATTGATCATGTAGCTTATGATTGGTTGTCACCGCCACATGGTACATGTATAGAGTAACTGTAACTAAGCTTGTATTTGTTACAATTTAACCATAAACACCATTGAAGAATCCGTGGACAGTTGAGAGTTCCAGAGACTCTGGTAAAGACTGGCTCTATTATTCACTGGACTGACTAAACCTCAGTTAACACAAGCTGCTCTATTATGCAGGTTCTTGCATGTTTCCTTTTAAAAGGCTTAGAATTTCAATGCACACTTTATGTTTTATAGCATGTCAACATACATGTTCATATATCAAATCCATAAACTGTTTTGAGTTCTACATGCATGGGGGCTTAAGTTAATTCTCCAGGTCACAGTTTAGTTGTTAATCCCCAATTAATTCAGACCCACCACCACAATACAGAATTGAAATATGCGTGGTTGTTTCTTCTTTGTCTTGTTGTGCCATCTTGGTTCGCTTCCTTCTACAGTTGTCCTGACATGTAAGTGTAATGACCTGAGATACTATTCAACCCCAGTCAAACAATGTGAATATTGAGTTTGACAAAGTCCCAATCACCATCTACATATAAGTGAAATCACCTTGAGTACACCATTACACCCCTCAGAGAGCTGTTCTCAAATATTTAGCCACAAGATATGGAATTCCACCATGTCCAAATATGGCAGAAATATGAATTTGTTATAGTGTATGTGGGTCTAGTGTCACGTTAGTGTGACTACATTTAGAACAAAATGAAAGAAAATTCCAGTTTGTACCGTACTTTAGTTGAATGTGCTTTATGTTCATAATGTTTTGGCCACAGCCCAAATATTTCTTTTGTTATCCTAAACTGAACTGTTCTGTAAATATTTAAATAGTTTGGGTCCTGTCCAAACATTATTTACTACAGTACCTTTTACCATGTTATATAATGTGTGTTTTTATCTCCATGTAAACATTCATGTAAACTGACTATAAAAAATAATAAATGATTAATGGTTTTATCAACATAAAGGTGACCAAATGATCACGTGGACTTCTATCCCAAACTGTTAATGGATTACTTATCCCTTGAATTAGAAAAACCTGAAAGAAATTACATGTACGTCTAAAATTTTATAGAAATTTTGCTGCATTTTAAACCCTGGCGGTGTTCGTTATAAACATTGTATCACACTTTAGAACATATTATTTATGATATGATATTTATTGATAAATATGAGCATTGACATTTAGCCTTTTGTTATAAATAACGCTGATTTTCCATACAAAAATACTTTATTAGTTCTCTATGCAAACACGTCTTTCCATATAATTGTTACGGTATGTTAAATACAAGGCCTGTGTACTTGAGACTAGTGTACGTTGTCACACTCAATTTAACACAAACATTACCTGGTGTGCAACAAAACATAAAGTAAAATAAACAAATACTGATCTAAATGTAGATGTATTTAAGCAGTCAGAGGGATTAGAAATACCACTGTCCATGTGACTGTTTCCACAAAGCCATCTTAGCTTATGCAAGGCGTAGTTGCCATGGTGACCAGTGCTGAAGACATGTAGTGTTGCCTTGTCAGTTACATTCAACACGTTGCCTTGTTAGTTACATTTAACCCCAACCAAACTTGAACTAAGCAAATTCTGCCCAATAATATGGTCATCTTTGTGCAGTTTCACAACCTTCAATGCGATTTGTGTTATGAACGGGATGACTTGAAAAACAAATTGATCTTTTTCTGTCAAACCTAGATTATGGATAGAACTGTTTCCAACCAATTCCTCAAAATAATATGGCTGCCATTACATAATTAAACTCTTGAAACAAATTAAAAGTGCTATTTAATGGCAGCTAAGTATCGCTTTCACGATCCTGTTATTTCACCTACTGAAGATTGCATTATATTTATTATTATACATGTATTAACAGAGATGTGAGGATTTAAACATCAGGGGCTCGTTCCACAAAGCGATCTTAGCCTAAGTTCATCTTAATTGTCATGACGACCAGTACTGAAGGCATTGTGTCGTTATGGTGATTAAGATCAACTTAGGCTAAGCTTGCTTTGTGGAACTATACCCTGGTCGGAATCATCTTTGTAGTTTGAGTTTTACATTATTAATCGAGTAATCATACAAGACATTTAATATGCAAACAATACATTAGTGAATGAAATAGAAATATTTTTTGGTTATGGGTAAAAGAAATATGTAATTTTGTTAATATTAGAATAAATATTGAGTGCTATTTATTATTTATATGAAGGTGATGATTTTACTTGAGAATGACTGCCATTGAATCAGACAACCTAAAGAAACCTCTATATGCAGTTGTTGTGTTCAACAAGTCTAACTTATGTTTTCAACAGCTTGATCATTAAGATCAATTGCTGAATTTTTAAAACTTTTTGAAATCGCTGTACTTTGCACTGTCTACATGTAGCTGTTACATTGTGCAATGTTATTAACCACTGTATGTAAACATAGTGATTGAGTTTGTCTGGGTGCCAGTGTACCTGCTGTCTATGACACCTTGTCCAATATTACTCCATCATTATCAGAAGATAAAAGTGTTCTCAGTTACAGCTTTGTTGTTTAAGCACTACTAATGTTTGGAGCTGTGGGTAGAAATTGATTCTCTGGGGTGGAGCCCTGTGTGAACAGCTTTATTTTCACACCTTCAACTCAGTTGTTTGGTGTCTCCATAGCAACGCATACCTCACACCAATAACAACAGAGACAAATTGTAGCGGACCGTTTCATCTCCTCATTTAATCGATTCAAATTCTGATTAAATTCAGTACGCACAAATGCACTTAAGTCAACCTTAAAGCAGCGTAAGGGGTAAAAAATTCCACAACATTTTAGTGGAACTATTTACAATCGTGACCCACTTATTTAATTACTTTTTACCTCTTCACATTTAAGAAGCAGCTACATCCATCTTTTACATCGATTGATTGCTTTGTAACATTTAGCTTATATACATGATAGACATTATATGTACATACCCCAGAAATGCATGCGACATAACATATATGTAATTCAATTCCAAACACCAACCAGCAACTTTTTTGTTTATGTTTTCATAAAGTTTATTGCCTTTAACTTTTAAAAAATATATAACTTGAACAAATGGTATGGTTACCAAGTGTTGAGCTCTGCTACACAAAGTTTAGGGGTTACCCCTGTCACATTAGGGGATGCTGTCTTATCAAATGTCAACATTGTAAGAAGTCTTGTTTCAGACAGTACCTACAATATTCATCTGATACAGATAAATATACAATGCCTCTCTATCTGTGTGGTGAAACTCCTAGGTATATGATAAATATCATATTTTTATTACAGGGTCGAAATGTTTAAAAATTTACACCTGTCCTAGGAGACGGGTAGTTTTATTTTCTACCTGCCCCTTGTCAATTTCTACCTGTCTTCTTCTTTGGTTTGTTAAGTAGGAAAGGGATTATAGATGTGAATTAAGGATCATGTTTACTAGTTACCAATGTGAAAACCCCAGCATTTGAAAGGTCACCCTGGTCACTAATGAGAGTAATGTTCCATTGGGCTAAGAATAGGTAAACAGTATTTTTGATCAATTTAAACACAGAATTAAACAAACTACATTTAATTTTTATTTTAATAACCTGTCACCGGCGACAGGCAGATTTTATTTTCACCTGTCCTTTGTGAAAATTCACTTGTCAATGACGGGTAGACAGCCTGAGGCAACATTTCAACCACTGTCATATATGTCATTAAAGATGGTGTCTAACACAAAGGTCAAATTTAACTGACATTATGCTCGGTTGTTAAATCACATGACAGTGACATGGTAGTTAACATATGGGCCTACTAATCCTACTTGTTGTACTGTACACTTGTTTGAGTCTTTCTTTTGACCATAAGGTATATGAATCAGTCGCAGCCCTTGCAGGGACGGTTTTTATGAGCTTTCCTTCTTGTTTTCCACAGTATATGAGTAAGGAACCGTGAGAAATGCATAATCCACCGTCATATAAGTGAAATACCCTTGATCACCCACAATATACATGTACCCTGAAATGGAGTTATTGGGATTACATGTATATTATCTTGTACTGTGTTAGAGAGAGTTTATGATGTCATTAAAATGATTAAACAGATATAAATTGATGATACTGGAAATATTAATTATACCTCACTTAAATTTCTCCCTTTTCGATGCATGTGTTTGTTGTGGGTCATAATGCTGTTTGCTAAAACAGACAAATTCCCTTTTATCAGCCGTTTAGAAATTTTAAAATTTGGTCAGTATAACAAATAATGTAGGGGACTTTTGGCTGTATGACAGTTTGAGGACTGGTCAGTGACCCACACAAAGTTATACAGGGTTATTGGTGGGTGACTGACCAGTCATCAAGTGTTATGCTGTCTTAACTAAGTAACTGACTGCCATGACCACATGCCATACAGGAGGAGAGCTGATTAGAGCTGACATTGATTTCACATCTCCCCTGGACATCCTTCACTTGTTATATTGATCCTGTATACTGTCCCTGATAACCCCAGGTCTTCAGTCCACATCTAACCACCAATTCACTCTTTTGTTATTATATTCTCTCTGCATTGGTAGGCAAAGGTGTTGTTATTATATTCTCTCTGCAGTGGGAGGCAACACTGTTGTTATTATATTCTCTCTGCAGTGGGAGGCAACACTGTTGTTATTATATTCTCTCTGCAGTGGGAGGCAACACTGTTGTTATTATATTCTCTCTGCAGTGGGAGGCAACACT
>JAVFBX010240627.1:0-10436 GCA_034783855.1 Mopalia kennerleyi | reverse complement strand
TTTCGAGATGTGTTACCTTGCGGATAATGTGTGTGTGTGTGTTTGGGGAGTGGGGAGGGGGGGCTGGGGGGGGGGGGGTATAGTTGGAACATACGTTTTTGTACGTGCGAAATCTGGGTTAGGATGTCAAGATGAACTATTTGTCTCACATGGACAGGTGGTATTTGTTATTTTGTTTTAGATGTTTCCTTCCGTATTTGAACATAATTTAGGTAGAAATAGATGGGATGTGCCTAAAATTATACATAAAAATGAGCAGTTATTAAACATAATTGCTAGACTCATGCATATACAATGTAAAGGGAATTGCCTCTCTTTAAACACGTGACAAAGCAGCAAGACTCCAATTGAGTACATTTTAACGTCAATCTTTATCACGTGATTAATTTAAAAGTCTTTCATTGGATCGGACGACACACTCTTCATCCGCTTCGTGTACAAGTGTTTAATAACGCCTACCTCACAAGCCAAAATATCAGGAAGGCGAAAGCGATTACAAAGAGAATTGGACGCATACAAAGATGACAGAGAAAACACACTTGATCCCTCTCCTTCTAGTCGCAGTTTGTCTCCTTGTTATTGCTCAACCGAACACACACCATTTCTGGACTTATTTTGTTTTCGTGCAACAATGGCCACAATCCGCCAGTATATATGGCAACGGCACTGGACATGGCTGTCAAATCCCTACCAATGTCACTACATGGACTATACGTGGGTTATGGCCAAAGGACGAACACGGCAACAAATATGCAGTTTGGTGCAACAATTCGTGGAGATTTGAAGAGAGGCTAATACTGTCCTTAGAAGACAGATTGAAGAAATACTGGCCTGACCTCGTTGTGATAGACAACGCAACGACGCTCTGGAGTCATGAATGGAACAAACGTGGCACGTGTAGCACAGACCTTCCGCTGACTGCAAATGAATATGATTATTTCTTCCAAACTCTGCGCCTCAATCAACACTATAACTTGTCTCAAATTTTGATGAAAAATGGCCTGACACCGGGAGCTGGCTACATGTTGGCAAACATCGAGACAGCTTTGACAGCATCTCTGGGGCACCTGCCGAACATTCAATGTGTTATAGACAATAGGACCTTACGAAAAAATCAATACATTTATGAGATTAAGATATGCTTAGCCAAAAACTTCGCTGTTATGGATTGTCCCCATTCAACAAGAATCTTCTTTCATCCTGAACGTAAGCCACAGAACGTTTCTGGAATCGTAATCGGAATGTGCAGCTCTAAATATCCAGTTCAATATCCTACTATTTTACATTAATATATCGCCCTTTAGTGGCATATATTAAGTGTTGTTGTTGAGAGAAAAAAAGCAACATTTGCAAGGAAAACTAAATCGTATTCAGGGCAGTGTTTCGGTATTTTGATTCTTACATCGTTATCAACCGAGGATTACACATGTGTTCGTCAGTGTTTCAATATATTCGATGATGTGTTACCTTAGTCTTACGTTCCTTTATTTGTTTTTCTTTGTATTTTTTTGCGATTTGTATAGCAATAAGAAAAGAGACCCTAGCTCGTTTCTAAAATACTTTCTTATCTCTTGTAAAACTGTAAAAATGGGATTGTTTTCATAACGACTGTGCGTCTCTTAGAAGAAGCACCTATAGAGGTGATTTTTACCAATCAATTTGTACCTTTAGGTTTCAATATTATTAGCAATGTGAATCTTGTAGCGCATTTTTGTGTAGCTTTAGCTGGACTGAGAATCTCTTCCCACAGATCTAGCTGTAGAAACGCGCAGATTGCACAAACCACACAGAGACGAGTGATCACAAAGAAAATGTCCTGTTGTAAACTGCTAGAATTAAGACGACTATCATTTTGTATAGTAATTTCCCTTATATAAAGAATTTCAGGATGTATACACATCTATTTGTGCATTTGAAAACCTGCCAAATTGACTGAAACTCCCAATAACGTTTCTGTAGTTCAAACCTTGGCAGACTTTGTTAAGGAAGTTTCCGATGTGCGATAACATTAAGCAAAGTAAATACAATTGTCCTTAAACCAATATTATTGTAATGATCTTCTTCCGCATGTTTGCTAATTGTACCTCATATGTCCTATCCGCCATTTTTAATGTATTTTATCACTATGTAGTATGCTTACGCTCATATGGCTTTTGCAATAAATTGATTAGTATGAACTATCGAGTTTACCTTATAATTGAACAGTTTTCTGGTGATGTAATTTGAAAAAAGTCTGCAGAGCTGGATTTGGATGAAGAGAGACCGTAGGCTATTAATTCCACTTTTGACACCCCACCAATAAGAAAGGCATCCCACAGTGACCAAACTATTATAAACTTTGGCTGGAACTCCCAAGGTTTTGAGGCCCTATAGGCTTAGATTTGAAGGCCCTAGACTTCGGTCTGGTATTGGTCCATGGTACTTCAGGGAAACAAAGGGAGATACATGATACATTATTCGCTTGACTGATCATTACAAAATGGGTTATGGCGACTGCTGTATAGTACAGTGAATCTCTGAAGTCCGATTACTCATTTTACGAAATATTTCAAAGCTAAAGTGAATATTTACCTAATCGGAACAGTGTTGATCTAAAGCTCATTGTTCCTTTATGGTAATTTCACATATTGTGTAATCTAAGTAGGCCCTAGTTACCAGGTAATCCATGTAGTTTGGCCAGCCTAGTTACCAGGTCAGTTAATCCATGTAGTTTGGCCAGGCTCTGTTTTAGTCTACATGCACACCTTTGATACTTACAGGTATTATACGAATTTTCAAAAAAATATGTGATTTAGCTTTTCGTCTTTTTCTTGGGATTGTCCATTATGCTCTTATATCTCGGTTACACTCGTATATAACATATTTCCTTATGCCGCATTCGTATTATCATGAACTATTTCCGGGATTTTCAATTTTCAACGCCCAAAATATGTGCTTTTCGTCTTCGCCAGGAAACATGGCACACGTATATAACATATTTCCTTAAGCACAGATGTTCATTGTGGAAATAATTTCACAAAATTATCCAAAAATCACATCAATTGTGCAAATTTTCGCTCAAAACCGTGTGGGTAAAGTGCGTAGGGCTTGTTGGCTGCCCAGTTCAAACTAGTTCTTTTGAAAAATTGCACGCCTGGACTGATGTAGGGTATATTCAACCTGTTATTCAATGGGGTTGGGCGCGCCAGGTTAAGTAATATGTTTCCTCTTGTCAGATATGCATAAGTTTTTTATTTTCTGTCAAAAAAGGAATTGCATTGATCTTAAACGGAATGCTATCATAGAATAGTCCCGACGTATTTATACAGCTGTAATTTGACTGGCGACGACCGCACAATTTTCGGCAATTAACCGAATATCATTCGTTTCAAAATGGTCCTGTTTTATGATTAAACGGAATGGGAGTAAACCATGGAGGTAAGACGGCGATGGTTTTAATTAAATGTGCTGGAATTTAAAAAAAAAAAAAAGGCATTCTCAAGGTGGACTTTTTGGCTAATTTACTAGAGTTGAGACTCTTGAAATATAACCTTACTGCTACATCTACTGTAAAAAGAATTGAGTATATATAAAGATCTTGTTATGTATATATGTACTGTCATAATAATTTAAAAATAGAGAAGACATTTGTCATAAAGTGTTTTTAGGGGGCTTTCTTTTTTTGATTAGGGGTTTAAATCCTCGATATCGGTCAATGTTAGGTTTTTTAAGATCTCTGTCGTAATTTCGACACCGAGTCGAGGGTTTTGACGAGGTGTCAAAATGACGACAGAGGTCCTAAAAACCCTAACTATCACCTATCAATTAGAAAAACCACAAGGTTTTGTGGTAGTGGAATATGAGTTTTGTAGTGATTCATGGAATGAATGTTACTTGTTAGCCAAATATAGTAGTGAATTAACATGGTGAAATCTTCTAAACTGGACTATATTTTAAAAATGTACAATTGTTAAGGTGCTTAATTTTGCGAAGGCATTCTAGTAACATGCAGCTTACCACCTCTTTCCATGGCTTTTATAATGAGCCTTCTGACTGGTTGAAGGACTCCGCTAACTCGCGTCTATTGGAGGAACCTTCAAAGGGTTGTTTTGAAGACTAAGATCTTTGAAGCTTTGTAATTGCTCAACATTTTCCTGTAGTCAGATGAGTTCATCGAGTCCAAATATAGAGTTTGTAAATAATCCAATTCACAAATCGTACTCGCAAGATAAGCTAGGAAGTTTTTGCTCACTGTGAGAGTTGTTTCTCATACGATTTATAGTCTTCGGGAGAGTTTTTAATTCATTGTTTGATAAATATAATTGTGAAATATTTAAGTACTCGATTTCATCCAGCAAGGAGGACAGTTTCAGACCCCCTCTCTTGGTCACACCAAAGTGTCTTCAAATTTGGTACCGAGCGCAAAGTGTTAGGAAAATCCACAGAGGCATTGTAGGATATGTTCATTTCGAACAATGGTTCCAGCAGGCTGACCTCTTCGGGTATTTCCGCGCACAGGCTCTCCACGAAGTTCAAACACTCCAAAGACGCGAAACCCTCAATTTCTTCAAGAAACTCTGTCAATCTCATTTTTGTGGATGCCCAAAAATTTTCCGAACCAAGTCTCGCGATATCGGGGATGATATGCGGGATTTGGTTGTTGTTCAATCGGTACTCCTTAAGCGCGGGAGGCGTTGGAAACAGTTCCGGCTAAGATTGAGATGTGTCAGTTTGGGAGGGTCCATCAAAATTGTTCCCATCGATTTCAAAACATTCCAGCTCCTCAAAGTTCCGATCGTTTAATGGAGCCTCTCAAATCTAATATCAATTAACATAAAGGTTTACAACTTTTTAAAATTTCTAATTCACTGAGCGCTGGGAGATTTTGTTTCAGTTTAAACTGTAGATATGTAACGATGAGCAGCAACTCATATCTTCAGGGACCGTCTCGATTCATTTGTTTCCAAGGTATATTTGTAGTTGATACATCTCTGCTATGTTCAATCGCAACTTTGCAGTTGATTATTCTCAAATCCTGCGATTTTAAGCTCAGTACCTGAAATAACAAGGTTCTTCGGGAATATCACATACACTTTATTGTCGTTGATGTAAAAAACATTCAACTTGGCCAAATTGCTCATTTCTAATTGTACCTGCGAAACATTGTTGCCAGACATTCCATGCTCGACCAAGTTTCCCAGAAAAAATATTTTGGCGGAAATAAATTCGAATTCGTTATTAATAGATTGCCTAGATTCTCAAGCTCTTGAGGCAGATTAAAATTCAAGTTTAATTTTAAAAAATCTTTATTTATACTCGATATACTCGGCAAACCTTTTTTCATGGGATATAACAGTATAACAAACGACACTAAAGAAAAAATATATATAAATGACAGATATATGAACATATAAACATGGACAGTATAAAATCTATTAATATAAAAATGGGTAAGAGTGAAACTGTCTGCATGCTCATTCAAAATACGATATATTTGATAAAATCTGTAGGTCTTTTGCGAGATCATTTAAAAGAAAAGGTCCTCTAAGTTCAGCTTTAAAACGTTGGACGGCAAGCGTGTCGCCGTGTTGATCCAAGGTTACAAAGGGGCTGGTCTTTTTAAAAAATTGGACAAGGGTTAATAAGACATTTATAAACAGGTAGAACAGTGCCGTATTTTAGACTAAAATTTTAAGGATAAAAACTGAGAGGCTCAGTTAAAGGTTTGAAGCTAAAGGATATGTCACAGTCTAAAATAGGCTGCTATGCTCTTTTTAACGGTTTCATCGAAGTAAAATTATTTGGCCTACACGCTAAACATTAAACGCCACAGCAGCGGACCCCCGTTTAGCGGAAGCATCCCCCGGACACACAGCTTTTGATCCTTCGGATAATTCACCACCCCCCCCCCCCAGTTTGCTCACACCCCTCTTCCCCCGCCCGCTCCTTCCCGTGCTTGAATATTCATTTTAAATAGTGCTCAATCTTCACAACTGTTGATCGAAATTGGCACTCACCGCCCCCCCTCTCATATTTTATTAGCTTTTAACATGCATGGTTGTTCTATTCGCCTTGTTTAGTTCAATAAAATGTACAGAAAATGATTCCAGGTGTGTTGAAAAAAGGGGCGTGAGTTGCAGTTACGACTTCAAAGGATTCCTTTATTTGCGACATTTTGATTGGTCGAGAGAACAGCACAAAACAGTGGACCAATCAAAACGCCTTTAAAAATTAGAATCTCCTGAAATCGTTTCTACAAATATCACCTCAAGAAAATAAATTCAAGAAAATCTAAAAAAACCGACGATGTGTTAATACTTAATACTGAGCATTGATGTGATCTTTTTTTCTTTTTAAACTTAATAACAATTAAAAAATATAGATCGTTTAAATTCTCCAGTTATTTCCCAAGGAAGCGCTCGCACATTTTGTGTTGTGTAGAGGACCTGTTAACGGCATGGATTTAAGCAAGTGAAAATATAACCAACCGTCATGGCAAAACATTTACTACCTGTATTTGATATTGTTGACGATTGCCTCCATGTGATTTTTTAACCATGAACTTTTTTAGGCTTACTTGTAAAAAAAAAAATCTGTTTTGTGGGTCTTCATATTTTTCCAACTAATATTTTCCTTCTTATATTAATTTAGCACTAAATACCCCCAAAGAATGGCTTTAATATAGGCTCCATATCTTGTTCAACAGTCAACATTTCCAAATTTATTCTGAAACAAAAAGTTGTTCAAACTATAAAATGATCCCATTAAACTATTGTATTATAACCTGATCTACGCATTAAAAGACTTGACTCTTCCTCTTAATCATGCAAGGAAGTGTCTGTTAATAATTTGTTTATCAGCTTTTATCTTTGTTATAATTTAGTTGCATGTCGGCGAAACTCTTGATAATGTTATTAAAAAACCCTTCCTTGAATTACGCAAATTTCGATATAATTCAAATAAACTACCCATAAATTAGCATCTTTATGTACAGAGGGTGAGCTGTATCTTGCTAGCCATTTAACTTCAATTTTTGAAACATGTGATTATTAAAAGCCTTTTCATTGGACCGTAAAACAAACTCTTCATCCGCATGCCCATGTCTTTAATAAGGCCTACTTCACAAACCAACATACAAGGAAGGCGAAAGAGATAACAAACTGAATTGGACGCATACAAAGATGGCAGAGAAAAAACACTGGATCCCTCTCCTTCTCTTCGCATGTTGTCTTCATGCATGTTGTCTTATTGCTCAACCGAACACACACCATTTCTGGACTTATTTTGTTTTCGTGCAACAATGGCCACAATCCGCCAAGATATATGGCAACGGCACTGGACATGGCTGTCAAATCCCTAGCAATGTCACTACATGGACTATACATGGGTTGTGGCCAACTGACACAACAGGGCACAGATATGCAATTTGGTGCAACGATTCGTGGAGATTTGAAGAGAGGCTGATACTGTCCTTAGAAGACAGATTGAAGAAATACTGGCCTGACCTCGTTGTTGTAGAAAACGATACAACTTTATGGGGACACGAGTGGAATAAACGTGGCACGTGTAGCACAGATCTTCCGCTGACTGCAAATGAATACGATTATTTCTTCCAAACTCTGCGCCTCAATCAACACTATAACTTGACTCAAATTTTGAAGAAAAATGGCCTGACAGCGGGGAATAGCTACATGTTGGCAAATATCAAGACAGCTTTGACAGTATCTCTCGGGCACCTGCCGAAAATTCAATGTGTTATAGACAAGAGAACCTTACGAAACAATCAATACATTTATGAGATTAGGATATGCTTAGCCAAAAACTTCACTGTTATGGATTGTCCCCATTCAACAAGGATCGTCTTTCAGCCGGAACGTAAGCCACAGGACGTTTCTGGAGTTGTTATTGGAACGTGCAGCGCAAACTATCCAGTTCAATATCCTACTATTTTACATTAATTTATCGCCTTTTAGCCGCATATTAAGAGTTGTTGTTGATACACTGAAACACATTTGCATGGAAAGCATCTTCGTATTCAGGGCAACGTTTCGATATTTTGATTCTTAAAATCGTTATCAACCGAGGATTAGCACCGAAACGTTATCCCGAATAGAGACAACTTTATCGTACAAATGTGTTCGTCAGTGTTTCAATATATCCGATGATGTGTAACCTTAGGCTTACGTTCCTTAATTTGTTTTTCTTTGTATCATGATGTAATTTTTTTGCGATGTGTATAGCAGGACAAACGATTCACTGTTGTATATACAGAAAGAGACCCTAGGTCGTTTCTAAAATACTTTCTTATCTCTTGTAACACTGTAAAAATGGGATTGTTTTCATCACAACTGTGCGTCTCGTATAAGAGGCACCAATAGAGGTGATTTTTACCAATCAATTTGTACCTTTAGGTTTCAATATTATTAGCAATGTGAATTTTGAAGTGCATTTTTGTGTAGCTTTAGCTGGACCACAGACACTTGTATCTAGTTAGTAAACATCCGCTACCAG
Source organism: Mopalia kennerleyi (assembly GCA_034783855.1). Lineage (NCBI taxonomy): Eukaryota > Metazoa > Mollusca > Polyplacophora > Chitonida > Mopaliidae > Mopalia > Mopalia kennerleyi. The sequence continues at coordinate 1,946 of JAVFBX010240627.1, read as the reverse complement.
TGGCCGGCTTTGTCATTGATTCGGCCTTCGCTGATTATAGAAAGAGAGAAGATAGGAAACCCGCTTTATAACCAGCTCCTATAATCGACATATAACAACAAATCAACCAAAATAAAACTCACCTGGAATCTTTAACATATCCGCCGGCTTACTGGCAGGTGTCATTTTGTAAAACTAAACATAGATGCCCTCGCTGACGTCGAAAGTTTGTAATGTTAAGCTTCCACATCTCCTGTGCCACTGGCCATTTTTTTAACTTAGAAATTAACCAGCGCGCTTGCGCAGCGCTTGAAACTTCCGTTCTATAAGACACGCCTTGGCGGCACTGGGTTCTCCTTATTTGGATCACGCGACCTTTTACCCAAGGCAATCGCCATGCCGTGGGAGATTCTATAATTACTACTTTGGGTCAAAGGTTGCGTGATCCAAATAAGGAGAACCCACTGCTGCCAAGGCGTGTCTTTTTTAGAACGGAAGTCTTGAGCGCTGCGCAAGCGCGCTGGTTAATTTCTAAGTTAAAAAAATGGCCAGTGGCACAGGAGCTCTGGAAGCTTAATATTACAAACTTTCGACGTCAGCGAGGGCATCTATGTTTAGTTTTACAAAATGACACCTGGCAGTAAGCCGACGGATATGTTAAAGATCGATTTTATGGATTTGTGTTGCCTGTAGTGTAAAATTTAGTATTAATAAAAGAAATGGTAGAATGCAAATGAGAACTGAACTCACTGTGTCGCGTCTCGAAAGGACCGGCTGATCTTACTACGGTATCGTAAAGGCCACAGATAATTAAACCAAAAATTATTTTTCACGAAATTAAGTTTCTCCCAAAGTAGGAAATTTATTTCTATGTGTACAAAATCAAACAGATATTGCTTGACAATGTGTCACTGCTATTCGGCAGTTCTACACAACCACAGCTATGAAGGTCTGGTTTGACCAAATTGGTGACGGGGTTGTTATCGAGTTCCTTCAATGGTTCGGTGGGAAATGATTGTAAATAATTATAGCTTACATAGTCTTAACCACAATATTTGCATATTTATAGACTCAAAATGAAACTTATAGTACATTGACAGATTTCAAAGTTTTATCACTAATGCCATGTCCTTTAAAGTTCAATTTGTTTTTTTGTTTGATAGTCAATGCCAAGGGTGCTACTGATGGGAATTATCTTTAAGTAGAAAATATTAAATAAAATAATTTGACTATATGTTTACGCCTTAGTCTTAGTTTCGTCCACTGTAACAACTCTTGTAGGAGGCTATCGACTTTCCGGTTAATTCTGTTTATGTCAATGGGGGGAGACTTTTTCTTTTCACTAAGAAATTTCCTTATACAGTATAACAATTTTTAGAAAAACTTGAAGACAAATCTGAATAAATTACAAATAATTCTTTGTTTGTGGACAAAAAATAAATCTTATTTGTTACACAAACAAAAAAGCTCGTTTTAAAAAGGTTTAGAGTCTCATAAAGTGCCGTCATGGTTGACTGATTATATAAGTATATTTTGTGCGACGCACGTGCTCGACGTAACTTTCTTTTTTCTTGTAAAGTTATGCACCACTGACAGGCTCTATAAAATACAAAAATGATGTCCGCGATGTTTTTATTATTATTTTAAAGAGGCACTAGCCCCCAATATTAGCTTTTATCAATAAATTCAGATCGCTAAGATTTTAAGTGGTATCAAAGTTTGTTCATTAATTAAAATAATGCCGCAAAAACGAAATTATTTAATGCGTACTTATCTTGTACGAGCCAAGAGAAATCTCGTCAAAATTCGAATTCAAACCGAAGGCGGCGTGCCATTCTGCTTCATGAATATTCAACCTTGTACATACAAACCATTCAGACTGCAGCGCGTATGCTCCGGTTCAGCTGAACAGCCGCCCCTAATTTAAATTTTCTGGAAGAATATTTAAATTTTATACTTTTAGTTAG
>JAVFBX010240616.1:0-10437 GCA_034783855.1 Mopalia kennerleyi | reverse complement strand
GTAAAAATTTGGCGAATGTCTACTAGTTAACAGAATCTCATTGTAGAATATTATAAAGTAAGAATTTGGTGAATGTTAACAGAATCTTGTTGTAGAACATGCCTCATTTCTCTCTCTAAAAGGGGAGTCTGCCAGTCTATTAATTATATTTCATGGTGTAATGACGTTAACAGCATTGTTTGTAATAGGACTCCTTAATCAATATCGTAAACGAAACACAGGAGATTCTATTTGTATAATTTATCGATTTCCCTTTAGCCACCAGTCATCCAGTGTTTCGTTATTTGTTGCTGAAAACTAACACTTAAGATATTAGTGTAGTCTAACCTGTTTATTTTCACACTTGTATTATTTTTATGGCTTCAAATTTTAGCTGCCAAAGAAAAAAAAACATGAGTCTGAGATGAGAGGAATAAAAATGAGTGATAGCTTAACTGAATTATTTTTACACCAGACTTCCCCAAAAAATTGCCATCTTGACTTACATGTACATCTCAGTGGTTGAAAGTTTGAAAATAGTTTGTCAGACATTTTTTTAACTCTTTCTGCTGGCCATGTATCACAATGTAAAATTCTGGGAAACTTAACACTGCAATCACAATAATTACCATACATGCCCAGCAAATGTACTAATAAATCTGTAGCCCTGCACATAACACACCCTGAAAATGTACTAATACATTTAGTACAGCCTCAATGAATGAAATAAGTCTTGGAGTCTTGGTACTGATAGAGGATATTACACAGTGAATTTTGAATACCATATATATTGCTCTCATGAATGGTTGAAAGGATAATCCACTTGATGGGACTTTCCTTCGCTGAGGCCACCCAGCCAGATGTTTGACATAGTAGATAGAGTATGATGAAACCTCCAACAAATGCTGAGCATTTCATGTTTTGAGGGAAATTACCTACAGCGTAGATCACTTTAATTCCATAAAGTTAACAATTATGGTTGTGAAATGAGCCTCATGATCACCTTTACTTCTAAACTTCACCTCTTGTCTGGTCTAAATGGAAGGCCAGCCCATATTATATTCAGTCAGCTAGTTTTCACAGTCCAAAAAAGAGCAGATTTACAATAGTTAACTGCGCTGAATATCTGTTTTAAATTCCACTATAAAGTATTTTTTACAGTCAATCTTAGATAGTTGTACTCACATATTTAGGTATATTAGGTGTCTGAAAAATGCACGGCCTTGCACGAAAACATTAAAAGTCCAATTAAAGACTAGAGTTTCTTTTATACTGAATAATCCTCGGCAAGAGTCGTGCTGAGTTTCTTGTTGAGCTGTTGTGATTTATCTGTGGGATGCCTCATAACCATTTCATTGGAATCTAGTTCATAACCCAAAGGCGGATGGTTTGGAAGGAACATCCTGGTACTCTTGGAGCAAAGGACAAAATTAAGTCGATCTGTTTACAAATGGTGTTTTGACTCATTGTATTACATCCTAGGATTGTTCTGTTTCTGTTCCTTCTTGTCTTTATTTGTTGCCATTGGTGTGGAGTGCAGTTTCCTTCACCCATTGGGCTGGCACGCTGTCATGTGAGTGAAATAACCTTAAGTATGGCTTTAAAAACCCAATCAAATAACATTTAAATCTATCCCTAGGTATACAAGCTGATTATGTTAATTAGACCATCTGTCAAAGGCTATTAGCAAGTTTTTCTAGATATTTCGTGCTATTTGGTTGACACTCGAAAAAACAATTTTCATGGTACTGTGATGCTTTGCAACCCCACAGTTGTTTACGCAACATTTAAAAAATGTGCTAAATCTTTTAAATATTGAGCAACTGGCACATCATAGGAGGGCTATGGTGCACAGGGGGTTGGGGGTGCAGGGTAAGTGCTTTGAATTCAATTGCTGCGGGTGGTTGGAGGAAGCTTCATGTTGCCCTATTGCTCCCAGAGTTCAAGGGAACAGGAAGCCGATCTGTTTGTAGTGTCTTTATTGGGTCCTGTTAGCTTATTTGTTTGTTGACAGTGGTACATGTATGATGGGTGGTTTCCTTCGCCCATTGGGCTGACACGTCGTCATATAAGTGAAATACACTTGAGTGCGACGTTAAACCACAATCAAACAAACAAACAAACTCTGGAAGATATTTCACCAAGCCAGAATGGGTAAGAAATTTGTTTTATGGTTATGTTGAGTTAAAATTATTACAACTCTAAGATGAAATCTCTTGCAAGGCTCATTGTATTGCATCCTGGGATTGTTCTGTTTCTGTCCCGTCATGTCTTTATTTGTTGCCATTAGCGTTGAGTTCAGTTTCCTTCACCCATTTGGCTGGCACGCTGTCATGTGAATGAAATAAGTAAGTATGACTTTAAAACCCAATTAAATAACAATTAAATAATCTATTCCTTGGTATACGACCTCATTATGTTAATGAGGCTAAGTTTTTCTAGATATTTCTCGCTATTTGGTTGACCCTCGAAAAAACAATTTTCTTGGTACTGTGATGCTTGGCAACCCCCTCAGTTGTTTACGCAACATTAAAAAAATGTGCTACGGTAAATCTTTTAAATCGCAAGAAACTGACGGATCATACGAGGGCTAAAGTCCATCCAAAAGTTAACCAGTGGGGGGGGGGGGGGGGGTTAGTAGTTGGAATTCAATAGCTCATTAACATTTGACTACTCTGGAAGATATTACATCAAGTCAGAATGGGCAAGAAATTTGTTTCACGGTTATATTGAGTTCAGCAGGATGAAGATGAAATCTTTTGCAAGGCAGTATCTGAATGTGTTATCTGTTTGTTTGTGGATGAACTCATCAGAGAAAATGTTTGCAGTTCCATTTTTGAACAGAGCAATATTTAAAACAGGAAAAAAAATTCAACAAAATGTTGAAACAAGACAAATTTCATTCTTAAGAAGTGCTTTTTTCTTCACATTATCAGATTTCAGAGAATTTAGGAAAAGTAATATGTTTGGAATAGTTCAATTTTTTTGAATTTTTTTAATAATGTGTTGATTGCAACAACAAAAAAATGTCAAGTTTATTGTGTAAACGTCAATTTCAGAGAAAAGGATACAAAAAACTGCTTTGAAAACTGACAGTTAAGATATTGGAATATGTTCATTTTATTTATTATTTTCTTCAAAAGCAATTCATCATCTTGAAAAGTAAAACCAATGTGCTTGTTTTATTTTACAGATCTGATTGTACCATTTAATTCAGCTTAATAGAATATCATCCATTTCCTTTCATTACAAAAAATATATTAAATCAAAAAAAGATAAAAACAGCTTTGAGAATTTGCTTTATTTTTTTCTGAAACAACTAACACAACGCAGTTTGAAAGAAATCTTTAAAAAAAATATAAAACAAAATGATAAAGAGATAAATCATTGATGTTATTGCTGTCATAATACATGATTCATAAAGGCTCCAATTTTACATAAAATGTAAATGAATCTGGATTTGTCAAATTTGGTAAAACGGTCTATGTTATACCTGTGTACATGACTAGATGTCTACATGAATATCTGGTTAGCTACATTTTAAGCTATTTTGTATACACCATATTAATGGTCATAACCTTCTCTCGAGATGCCCATAGGTTACCCATAACAATACTTGAGAGTAAGGTTTATTAAGAAGTGACCATTTGGTCACCATACTATTGATTTCTGGGTAAGCCTCTGGTGTGTAACTGGATATTGCACCGACAATAGTGGGGATGGTTGTTACAAGGTTTCCTCTCAGTAAAATCCACAATCCCTAATGCAAGTGAAATATCATTGAGAATAATGTAAAACCCAAATCAAACAAATGTACAAAAATTAAAGCAATGATCATGGTCTTCAAAGATTTGATATTGATTAAAACTGCTTTTGTAGATTTTAACATAGTCACATGTGTTTGTTTGTTTGTTTGATTGGGGTTTAATGTCGTACTCAAGGGTACGTCATTTCACTTATATGACGACGGATTGTCCACTTCACACTGTTCCTTGCCCTTTTATGCCGTGGTGGAAAACCGAGAGGAAACCTCATAAAAACCATCACCCTGGATTCCCGGAGCCAAATCTTGTGACTCACTCATATCCCTGAGGGTTGACAGAAGGACTTGATCCCGAGAACGGTGCATCGAAGTAGGCGTAAGAAAGCGCACTCGCTAACCCCTACGCCACGGCTGCGGGCTTATCATACATGTATGTGATTTGATAGTTTTGTTTTTTTCTAGACGAAGAAGGCTTAAGGCGAACTGGAATCATTGGAAGAAGCTATTACCCATTCACAGAGCCAATGTTCAACGGTTGACCAGTATAGCCGCCCAACACAGACGGCACTCCTTACTATATAAACCTCTACAGATATGGAATAATGCCTTGCTCCAAAGGAAAACAAAGGCTATCTTTCATCTAAAGATTTTGCAGTGGGTCATCTTTTTATGTTACATTACTGGCAAATTTTATCACCTGAACACTTATCTCCACCGTACTATGTTGTGTTTTTTTCCCCATTCTATGCTTTGTGCTGTTTGGATGCCATGTAATTTTGTTTACATTATTTGATAATATTGGTTAATTTATCTCCTAGCTGTACAGTTGTATACCTCTTATATCAGATGAAGGTTGAAGGAGGGCTGAGAGGCAGCTTCCTGTTGCCTTGGTGCTTTCTGAGTCTTCAATTTATGGTTGATTTTAATTCATAACTCAGAGATATATCTATCATATCACCAGTATGTTTATACATGTATATCCAGATGTATAACACATATCTTGTGTGTGGAATGCTCTAATAGTTTATTTGATACCTGCTGACAACTAGTTTGTCCCTTCTGAAATGTCCAGTCTGAGTTCTAATTTCGCAAAATCACTCTCATTTGACAAGAAACGCAAATCAGTTACTTGTCCATAAAAAATGTATGGGTCGGAAAGCTAATTTTCTTAGGAAATTTGAGTCTGAAAGATCACTTGTCTTTTTTAGGACAACTTTGAAATTTAATCTTTGGCAGTCTTACAATTAGTAATGAAATATCATGATTATGGTGGTTGGTTGGATGGAGTTTACCTTGTCATGCTCTCAGAGCTTAAGGGTAACAAGGAGCTGATCTGTTTAAGTGTGTGTTTAATGTTTCGTAAAACTCCAATCTTGCCGTTGATTGCTGGCAGGGGTGTTTAAGGTGGTTTCGTTCACCCATTGGAGAGGCAAGCCAGTATTAGAGTAAAAGAACTTTACGCAGAACATGAGCATCTACCAAACAACAATTATTCTTATTTCATTCACATATTTTAAACAGAAAGTACTGGCTTCAATGGAAAAGAAAAGTTGTTGGAAATGTCACAGAAAGGTCAAAGGTTGATAGATCAGTAAAGATGAATGTGCTTCTCGAGCTAAGAAACCATGCTAAGATCTCCCAGCAGAGGTGTGAAGCTGCATTCAAAATCATTAAAACTTTCCTGATCAGGAGAGCGTTTCTTGGATGGAAGGCTGTTTACAGAAGAAAGAAAACTGAAAGGTAATTTTACATTAAAGTATAATATCAGGATATTAGGATTTCATTTCAACATAAAGAAAGCTTAGCCACAAATTTCTAATAAGGGATGTTTTTGATACGTGAAAGCTGTGTTCATTAATGCTGAAATGTCACTGCCTCCTCAAATACCAGAGCAGTGCTAGTGTAGATCATTGATGTATTGTTTTCAAAGCTTTTAAAGCTTGCTTTAGCTGGTGTACATCAGTATGGTTGATTATTCTGTTTTTCTAATTTATGGAGTATATATTTTGTTTGTTTTTATAAGCCCGTCATTTGACATTAACTTGAAAACCGCTTATTGAATTCGAATCAAATTCAGTATGTGTGTTCCATGAGACAAGACGTCGGATGGGATTAGTTTTGGCATATGTCAGACTACAGGTGGTGCCACCTGGTGGCAAAGTCTACACTTTGGTTCTGTATGTTAATTTAACAACTTGTGCAATTAAAATCAAACCTAGTATGAGTATTCCATGTGACAAGATGTCACTTGGAATTAATTTTGGCATGTGTCGACCTACATGTGGCTCCACCAGGTGGCAATTTCTAAATTTGGTTTCTGTATGTTTACTTAAATACTTCTGGTGGAATTCGAACCAAACTTTATATGATTGTTCCATGTGACAAGACATCGCTTGTGATTAGATTAGGCGTATGTCGGACTACAGGTGGCGCCACCTGGTGGCAAAGTCTAAATATCAGTTCTGTATAATCATTTGGAAACTTCTTGTGGAATTCGAATTAAACTTAGTTAGTATGAGTGTTCCATATAACAAGACAGTTAAGATATTCAAGATGCCATGTAGGATTTTGTTTGGTGTATTCTTCTCTGGACATGCCGTCACCTGGTTGATTCTATTCAAACTTGATTTTAATATTCCATGTGGCAAGATTTCGGGCTTATATTGCGACTCACTTGAGCTCATGTTGTACAATGTACTGGTCTCAACTTCCGTGCCTATGTATTGTAGATGTCCCTTCTATGTTCACTACACCCGCCTTAGGTGTTACTAGGTTTCCTCCCATGTGTTCACTTTATCTAAGCAATGAACAGCATGAAATTGACTATCTGTTATCAGAGTAGGGAAATAGCCTTGACTGTTGTGTTAAACCCCAAACCCCAAGTTGAAATATTCTCTCAGTCTCACGTTCTTCTTTGTCACACTTCTTGTGTACTATGTTTGAAGGGACTACATCAATGTAAGTTATGTCAGGTAATGAAATAATGAGGTTTTAGGGACCAAATGCTTCCAGGTTTTGGATTGGCCCATAAAAAGGTTGTAAAGGGTTTAAATTTAAAAGAACTTTGTTCACTGGCTCCTACATTTCACAATAAAAATGTTTACCCCTGAAATTATGTCCTGATTTTTCACAGTAACATCGTGAACTATTTCTGGATTCTGTAGTTAGACAGTTTGTATGCGGAATCCATTGAAGCTAAAGTGCGAAGATTTTAACTCAAAACAATTTTATTTCAGATCACTAACAGTATGTCACATTTTTTAAAATTCTAGGCAAAGCATCAGGACATGTGAAAAGCTTGAAATGTATGTTTGTTTGAAATTGGCATTTGAAACATGGGTGAAGGCATTGGTCGTCAGAAATTGGGAGCGATTTGCTGTGACAGTTTATTTTACAAGCTGTAAACGGTATGCTTTTAACTTTGTTTTAAATCAGCTAAACACATTTCTCTATTGTAGACTTGGGCAAACTAAAGCAGTTTACCGGGTGTATTCTGGAGTATTTTGTACACATAATTTATGTTGAATAGACTGATAGACCATTAAAATACACACAGAAATCAATATGCTGTACTATACTTAAACACCAAAAAAAAAAATGGTAAAGAAAAACTAATAACAAACTAATTTTTTACACATAAATTTCTTTTATGGAAGGCAGGTCTGATATAGCCATGAAATATTTTAAACGAACTGTCGTATTGGTGGAGCCTAGCACTGTTAATGTAAGGAGGTCATATAAGTGAAATACCTTCAAGTAGGATGTTAAGTTTAAACATTCCCATGCCACAACACCAGACCATGTTTTCCAGATATGGAATGCAGCTTTGTGTGGCCAAGTTTTTTGAGAGACCATCAGTTGCTAACACTAGGTTATCAGGTCACTAATAGTGGATTTGAGATAGACCTTTACGGTGGCGTTATGTCCTCTAATGGCAAATTAAATGGAAAAATGTTGATTTCCTCTGAAATATAAAGCCATAAATATGGGTATGTAGCATAAAAGACGTCCCTCTGGCTAAGAACAGTTTGTATAAGGAGTAGCAATTCTGTCTTTACTTACCACTGGGGGAATCTAACATTATAGAAACACGTTACATCTTGGTTGTGTTAGTGCCAATTATTGTTGGAATACACTGCCGTCATATAGGTGAAATACCCTTAAGCATGGCATAAAACACCAATCAATAAACCATAAAAGATTGGCTGTGTCACTGCTCAGTAGATGTGCTTAGAACTGCTGATCCTTCCTTCATGTAGGATGTACCTTTCCTAAAAAATAGATATCAACTTTCCTTTCAATTTTCCTTAGTCATTGCTTAAATCTCATTTTTTTTATCTTCACTCCTTTATTTATAACTTTTCATCTCGGTAGTATACCAATAATTATAAGAATGACACAGCTAGTGCCAAAATGACTGAAGTTCCCTTGGGTAAGATGCTTAATAGCAATGTAATCTGAACAATAAAGCATCATTAAACTCTTGGCTTTATAATGGTTATAGATGGGCATTTGGATTGTGGATAGAGAAGCTCCATGAGAAGCACCTTGTCCCGTTAGAGACAGAGATGAGGGAAAGAATAACCCATGTACAGCTGAAGGGTAGGAATATGCAGGGGGCACGCTTCCCTTCAATCAATAGACCCCATTTCTGAAAAACAGAGGGGCCTATTTCTCAAAACAAAGAGATTTTTTGTTATTAAAGAGTCATCTACTACGTGGATTACATTAAATGAATAAAACACAAACTACTGAGCTCCTCCAGGTATCATTTAGTATACGACTTTTGGCCCAGATGTGAAGGCCTTTTTTTTTCACTTGAGAAAAGCTCTGGCATGTGGGCCGAAAGCTCGTATGATAAATGATTAGGTAGAGTACATGTAGCTGAAGAGTTTGTGTTTTATTCATTTTAAAGTGGTGTTTCATAGAGGAAATTTGATTGATCAACATTTTGTTCTCCAGTTGTTATTATCAGTTACAAACATTAGAATTAAATGTAATATTAAATAAGATAAGTGTACAGAATGAGAAAAGGTATGAAAATAAACTTGCAGAGGGATAAAAATCATAAAACAAACTATTGATTATTCAACTGCAAGAATAATATTGTACTACGCTCTAAAATAATAAAGTTACAGAATATTTATAGATGCAATTAGTTCCAGCTGAATTGATAAATTTTTCAGTAACATATAAACTTAAATGACCTGACAAGCGTATCTCACTGGAACTTGTTTATAGTCTACTTTTGTGAAAACATTGTTTATTGTACTGTTGTTGTAGTGGCATTCAAGACATGGGTGCAAAGACACACACAGAGACAAAATGACATCATGTACACAAAGATCAATAATATAAATCCTGACTTGGATTCGAAGCGTCACTTCTTCACACAATGGAGGGTTGCCACCCAGCAGTCGCTCACTATTCAACCTCTCCAAAACAGAACCCAGAGGAAACGGTTACTGAGGTAGCCATGTCTAACCTTTACTCCTATTCATTCACTAAGTAACCATAGTCAAATTGATTTTGTTGCGGCAAATTTATGCAGTTTATTCATGAGCAATGGACAGGAGACAACACTAAAAAAATGTCAACATAGCTATTTCTTAAATAAATCTAAAGATCTTGCTTAATTAGTTGATTGGGGTTTTACACAGTTCTTCAAATTATTTTACTCTTGTGATCACATGTGAGTCCAATTTGGGGAACAAACCACCCACAACGCTACTGCCAACAAACAAAGGCAAGCCAATCCTGAGTGCAAAGTAAAGACCCCTCAAGACAAGAGCTGTGTTGCTCTGAGACCAACAGGGAAACCCGAAGCTCCCTCTTAACACATGGGATCCACTGCTCAGATAAACTACTAAAATAAGCTTTCAGAGCTAAGGGGAAACATCTGTTAGTGATGTTTTGTATTATGTCCTGTGATTGTCCTGTATTTGTCATGTCTTGTCTTTGTTTGTTGCCAGTGGCATCGAGGGTGTTATCCTTTACCCAACCCTTAACACATGTGATCCACTGCTCAGATAAACTACTAAATTTAGCTCGCAGAGCTAATGGGCATCTGTTTGTGATGTCTTTGTATTACCTCCTGCGATTATCCTGTACTAAAAATTGCCTCGTCAGGACAATCCCTTTTGACATGCTAAGTGTCTGTTAAATGAGAAGTAGTCTAAGACAACATGAAATTCTAAAGTTACAAATGTTTTGTGTTTCAGTATATTTGCTGGTTGGAGAAGTGTAGTTCTTCGTGAACAGCTGTTAAAGGCGTTATGTGAGTACCAGGCTAGACAGCAGCTTATCAAGAGATTTCTCTGGTGGAGGTACTAACACAAACAATAGTCATTCTGCATTCAATAAAGCTCCTGAGAAATTGTTTGGAAAAATAGTTTGTTCTATATTGCATTTAATTTAGATAGAATAATTTAAAACAGATTTAGCCTGATTTAACAAATAGTCACAATATATTGAAGTAAAGTTGTGTAGGAATGAGGGCTGTGTAGGAATGAGAGATGTGGAGGAATGAGAGCTGCGTAGGAAGGAATGAGACCTGTGTAGGAAGGAATGAGAGCTGTGTAGGAATGAGAGCTGTGGAGGAATGAGAGCTGTGTAGGAAGGAATGAGAGCTGTGTAGGAAGGAATGAGAGCTGTGTAGGAAGGAATGAGAGCTGTGTAGGAAGGAATGAGAGCTG
>JAVFBX010240594.1:0-10437 GCA_034783855.1 Mopalia kennerleyi | reverse complement strand
AATGATTTTGTTTCAGATTATACCGATTTATTGCATATCGACGTTTTACTAGATGGATATGGCACAAACTGGGAAAAGGAAACAGAAAGCCAATTCCATCATGTGCAGTCAACAAGATCAGGGAAGCATTTCCAAGCCAGGTGTACTGTGGATTTCATTACACAAAGTTTGACTGAATTCACTTGAATCAAGGATCAATTAATAAAGTTTCACTTGTTATCTAAAAAGAAGTCTTCAGTGTTATGTACATTGGTTATTAGACTGTAGTGGGAAGCGGGATTTATGTCTCTGTATCAAATCCTCCTTGTTGGCAGGTGTAAATCCTGATGTAGTTGAAGGTGGTACAAAGAGGGAGCCAATCTGAGCCTCTGTTGCAGCCTTGTAGGAAGGCAAATCAGTCCTGCGCTGCACGAGATTGTTGATTAGTAATCCAACATAGCCTGTCAAAATACAGAAGAATGGGAATAACTACCAAGCATACATCAGCATTAGCAACTTATGATACATATGGATTTATTAAATCCATATTGCCTATTAACCTTGCATAATAGTTGCATTAGGCCTAATAGCCACAATAAGTGTCTATCCCCTCCAGTGGTAGCCATGACTACTTATATACTAAAATCGCCGAAGACCATTCCATTCATCTAATTTGTTTTTAACCTGGAACAAGTATTTCTATGATAATGTCACCCCAAACAACTTACTAAAAGTAGGATTGATCTTCACTGGTTTAACAACTGCCTCAAGTCCCTTCTTTGACTTCGGGTAAGCGATCTGCCATCGTACAGTACCATTTGCTGTCATTGCTACTTTTTTCTGGCTGTTTTCATTAAAATGAAGTCCTGCTACATATAACCTGGAATCAGGCATCTAAAATTACATTGGTTGACGTGTGCTTATGGGTATTTCACCAAGAACTAAATTTAATATACGTTCTTGATTCCACTTATATTAAGGTGACAAGTGTTATAACAAGTGTTTCATTGTGATGGAAAAGTAATCTTCCTCCAGTGGGGCAACATTTTGCTCTTAGCCAGAGGGCTGTAAAATTGGTTCACAGTGCTTACTGTATGAATATCAAGTTTAAACCTGTGGGTTCACAGTTGCAGATTCCTAGGACAAGTACTGGTTACTCATTTATATTGTTTAAATAAGAACTATGGGGAACCATGAATATAATCAATGTACCTTGCTAGCATTGACTTGAAGAAAAAGTGTGTGCTTTTTGGTGCAAAGTGGTTTACAATGTTGTGGTAAACTTCAAGGCCATAGGTCTGGTAAAGTGGAGATAGCTTCCCAATATCTCTCAACAGATAAGGGCTGTTTACCACACCACATAACAGTTTGTATGGACGGGATCCTAAAAACATATAAAGAGCATATAAGCTTAATTTTATGGGGTGGTTAGACACCATACATTATGTAAATATTGTGGAAATCTATACAAACAGTCTGATAACCTTGACATGAAGAAATAAGAACAAACTTCAGATATACCTTCTTGCATCCATTCTCGGTCTTCTAGAGGTCCGTGTGCACATTCTGGAAATTTCTCACTATGATGGACATGGTTGTTAGAAATATGTCGGGTAAGCGAGTCCCACTTTGCCTTTTTCATCTCGCTGTCATCGCCTGAAGTGGAGGCGGTCCAATATAGGTGATTAGCTACACCTTTTATCCAAGGCTTGATGGTTTCGGCGCCCTTTTTCTTGGATAACCCTTCTAGTTTCTTGGTCACACCTTGTAAAATAAACATAAGCAAACCTGATATCTATCCAGCATTTTAGTATAAAACAAGCACTCAATCATCTTTTTAGTTTATTTTAGTATGTTTATGTGTATATTGTGTATACTATTATGGGTAAAAAAAGTCTTATTTAGCTAAAAAATCAACCCTGTAAGAATTTAAGTGGTGGAGAAAACACACCTTTAGCCATATGCCACACATCAAAGTAGTGAGTTATGTCCCCTTCCTGGTCCTTCATGAATTTTTTAATCATCACATGCCTATCTGTAACAAGTGAGCCAATATTTACGTCAGGATTGTCTTTCAAGATTTGCAAGCCTCGCTTTAATCCTTCGAGTTCCATATGTGTAGATCCTTTCACCTCATTCGACTGTGTAAGAGATAAAATGCTTTAATAGTATATCATAAAGTAGAGATATGTATCAATTAAACCTGCAGTAGTATTCAAATTTAATAAGCAGCTACATTAATTTATTGCTTGCTTGGAACATACTGACCCTAACCAGAAGAACAGATAGACAACTTAATTAACTAAGATATGCATTAAATAAAGCCATAATTTGCTATCAAATAATACTAACTTGCTATTTTTGTGGATTTTTTTTTATACAATGGCAAGTTGGCAACTAATTGCTGAAAGTTAGCTTGTCCATAACAATGTTAACATACTATGGAGGCAGACATCTTGCTGGAGGTGTGGGCCACTCGACCACTCAGATGGTCATAAAATACCCCCCCCCCCCCCCCACACACACACACAATAATATAAGTAAAGTCTCCAAACTGTCAACCTGAATTAACTGTATATCCAGAACAGTCTGGTTTTCCAAGTCCATCAGTGAATACGATCCATATTTAGCACTATATCCTGGGGAATCACATCTAGCATCACCCCCAAGTGTGAGATGCCTTCCCTTCCGCTCCTCCATATTGCGTTCTTTCTCAAACTCCCACACTTCTACCACACTGGGGACAATATAAGCCTTCTGAATCCGGAAAAAAGTGCTTGGCGAAAATGTCTGAAGCTTAAGAATTTTGAAGAGCTGTAGTACCTGTATGGAGTAAAATAAATGTTTCAACATAGGTTTAGATTGATAGATGGATTGTTTTTTTACACACTATTCAATGTTATTTCACTTAAATGACGGCTGTGTAGTGTAATTCAACAATACATATTCACACTAACAACCATAAAATGTATTCAATTAGAAAATTCAAGTTCAGCCATATTAATAATTTGTTAACTTATAGGGTACATGTTAAAAATAATTTCTCTTACCTTGGCTGAATTAGAACCACTGTAAAAGATAGCTGCCGCAGTCATAAGGTTTCCCCACGGAAGACTATTGTGTGTTGACTGGCTCTTCCATTCAACATTGTGACCAGACGGACACACAGACATCGTAGCAATCATCATCCCCTGGCTGTGTTGAATGTGTGTCTGTCGCTGTTCTCCACAATGACATCTGTTCAGTAGAAGACATAAGGCCAACTCAGACACTAGAAACTGTTTTTCTTCCTTCGGACCAACATTATCTACTAGTGGACAGGAACTGGATTCTTCCAGGGAGAATTCTATGTCCGAGTCTTCACTGTCCAGGTCACTCTCTACCTCAAAATCTTGGTCACTAGCAAAAGTTTTTATCTCGTCATCACTGCAATCAGAGTAAATCTCTTCTTCACACAATTTAGCATCAGGCTTTATAGATACAGGTTTTGTAACAGGCTTATCCTTAATCAGCTCACACTGGGTTGCCATATCCCTGGTCTTTGGTTTAACTTGAATGCGCCTTACCCTTGTTCTACAACACAAAAAAGTAATACAACATTTAAGCAGATGTCCAAATTAAGCTAGTATGTGATATCAAACATTTGTCCAATCTGCTCCATGATGCCTCTTAGCTCCGACAGCACCGAGAGACGCTTCCACCTACCTCTCACCATCCACTCCCATAAATAGACTAATCAAAAGGCTCCCAAATTAATTTACGCTGTGGGTATTGTCAAGACAGCCATGAGAATAATTTCCAGGCTATTCTTACTTAAGAATTTCATATGGTATTTGAGTGTAAAAGAAAAAAAAAGAAATTAAAAAAAAAAAAAATGTTTGATCATGGCATCAAAAATAAAAAAATGAAACAGAAAAAATGGTATCATCAGGCACTGAACCCACAACCTCTAGACCCCTTGGCCATTGACTCCAGCTCTACCAACTGAGCCATTTGGAAGATTAAAAATCCGAGTCTGTTGTGAAGTTTAGTATAAATATTGTCGTCGTATTTACTCGTGCTTGGGCAAATTATGTAAAATTAGACTGTAAGGTAAAGTTACACCTGCCATAATAATATCCACTATGATAAATATTTAAATAATTGGCTTTTCAGGATGTTATACTCACCCTTGACAACTCAAGTTTATAGTCCATTAAAAACTTGTCTAAAGCTTGTTTTTCAAGAACCTGGTGATTTGTCATTTGTTATTAATCGGCTTTCCTGTGCCAGTGAGATTTACTTTCTCAATATATAATAGAGCACAAGTATTTCACAAATCAATATCAGACAATTACCTGTTGGGCATAATGTTTACAGACGGTTTTCCCATTTGAGTTGCTACGCACTTTACAGAAGATTTTTCTGAAATCTTCTCTACCCCATCAGTTGGACTTTGCTCAACATCACACTCAGAATTGTCAACATCCACCATTTCAACTACGTCAGCAGGATCAGCAATATCCTTATCTTGTTTTCCCTCACTCATCATCTCATCTAAGCTCTAAAATGGGAAGGAAAATAAAATTGATCAGCTACATGTGATAGCATATACAAATAACTTTACATGTACTTTTCAATCACCAAAAAATTCAACTTAGCCTCAAAGCCAATATTTAAAATATTAGTAAAAATAATACAAGACTGCATTTTTATTTTGAAAACTATAGCCTAGGCTAAGCCTACACAGTATTCATTTAATTGGTAATGTTAATTAAAACATGAACATATTAATTACATAGATCTAAACATAGACAAAACTTTCAAGTTTATAAAAGCAGATTTACCCGTTATCGTTGGCGCATGTAAAAGGCATTTCTCAAAGTCGAAGGCGAAGTACATGGAGAAGCGATAATACACTGTTGTTGTTGTTGTTTCGGGATAGACACCGCTTCTTCAACAATCAGTGGAATGTCTGGTACAGCATCCACTTTTAACCTGGCTGCTGCGTTTTCATAGCCAAAGCTAGCCATCATCTCAGGGTCTCTATCAAACATTACTTTGGTAAAATGTTTACTGCAAAGCTTGTGGTGATTTTTTAGTTCAAACTTTCTTCGACAGTAATGGTGCCAGATTTTTCGTGTTGCCAGGTCATTCGGGAAGCGAAAAAACGAAATTCCACCGCTTTTCACGAGAGTGCTGTTGCAGCCGTAAGCTGCACAAATCGCAGGCATTGTAAGGTGCCAGAAATCAGTACAGAAATGCAGTTACGGAGAAAAATCGAAGCCACAGTAAACGTGATTCATACTGTAGACTAGGGGAAACTCCTCGTAGAGCTCTCACGATGACGTCAACGCGGGTCACGTGGGCTCCTCGCTATCACCAAAAATGCATATTTGCCGGGGTCTTGTTCATAGGCCTGTAAGTCCCGCTTGCGGAGAGCAGGCAGTGTGTAACAAAACTACGCTATATCTGAACCCAATGAACGATTTAAAGCGTTTTAAAGCATAAAAAAGAGATAATTTTGAAAGTAATCCTTTAAGTTAAAGAACGGCAGATACGTTAGTGTGTAGGCCTAGATGCCAATACTTATAGATTCGTACTATACAGTCAATATGCAGACCTAGCCGCACGGAAGACAAGCATGGCATGGTGTAATGACCTGAAGTGTCAGATCTTAGGATCTGTAAACGTAAAAAATAAATACAAAAATAGCCTCAAAAAGGAAAGTAAAGTTTAATTTAACAGGTGTAAGCATGATTGGGGCACTAAAACTTTCCATATCAGTACTTAGGTAAGGATATTTATCTGGGCTACCTTTACTGATACTGGACCGGGGATCATTGAAAGCTCAGTGTCTTTCGCCCGTTGTTGATTCGCTGGACCTGTGGCAAAACTGCCCTGCATGCTTTCTGCCTGGCGTCAATTAAGGCACCTCGCGCTTCATGATGGCACTATCCGAGCCTTTTGTTCTGGGCAAAATGGAAACACAAACGATATATACAATATTCTTTACTAACTCAATTTTGTTACCTCGGCCAATTCGTGGTGAAGTTCCTTTCAAAGCCGACACAAAACGTGTAACGCACACTCGCAAGTTCGGATTTTACTAGCCACTGCCTTAAAACAGAATCCCTCAGGAAACAGTGAAACGGAATTCTTTTTTCAATAACCCAATGCATTCATAATTCTCACATCCAGGGACTACGCAGGCAGGCGTAATTCCTGTCAGAAATGAGATATTCATACGTTTAACAATGCAATAGCTTACGATATGTTGTGGGTCAGTTGCACCATGTCCGTCACTTCCGGTTTGTTATAGTTTAACTACTGACTTAATTTTAATTAGTTCCTTGATCTGAGGGCTGTTATGTTACTAAATGGTATTTTAAAACGACCAAAACCCACTGTAAAATCGCGTGCCTTCTCCTTTAAAGCCCTTGTTGAAGTTGTTATCCATCGAAAGTCTCAGTCAGCCCTATATTCCACAAAGCTATAAAGCCCTCGGTCGTGGGTAAGTGAAAAGCTTGCCTGCCTACTAATCCAACTTCGATGTTCCATTCACAGATTTGAGTCTGTCTGTCGACCATCAGGTATATGAGTGTCACAGGATGTGAATCCGGCAATTGCAGGGTGGGTTTTCAGGAGGTTTCCTCCTGACCGTATAACAATCCGTCGTTACATAATTAAACTACAACCAAACCGACAAACAATCAAAGCTATGGATACCGAAATCAATTTTCTTTAACCACAGAGATGGACAATGCCGGTTTTGGGAAAGTCTCAATATATTATAAAATCGCGTATTGTCAAGAATCCTAACGTGCATGGAAATAAAACTTGGCATTACATTTCGATAGTTTAAGAACGCATTCATATATATTTGACTACATTTTATTATCAGAAAATGCCTCGATGTGAATAAATCCGCATAATAACGAATGTCCTTTACACAATAAAAACAATTGTGTATGTCGTAGAATCATTTAGTGTGTGCTAATAGATTTGTGTTCATTACATAACTGGTTGCATCACGTCCCACATGGTATTCAGCTCAGCAGATGATCCTCTACCAGGAATTTCGCCTTTAATTTCATTGTTAATATGTTGTATAGTATTATGTTCTTTTTAAACCGTTGCTGGTACATACTATTTCTCCAATAATTCAGTCGACAATCACTGCCCTGTTAGTGATCTGTACGAGTTTTTGTAGATGAACATGTTCATAGCAAAACTGGCGGGCGAGCCAATCGGCCTGACAGCCATGGGGATGTTTGTCATCGACCTACCACCTTAACGGTAAGTGTCAGTAACTGTTGGTTTCATTTAAGGATCAAAACGACATCAGTTAAGATTCGGCAGATCGCTGGCGCTCTATGACAAATAGACGATACCTGATGGAAAAAGATCTAACCTAACTGACATTTAATATAACAAACGTAACCTTGGTCCACTCGTGCAAAATTCCTTTTTTTTAATTTATGCCAGATACTACTAACCAAATACATTATAGGATAGGTGCATCATTCTTTTGAATGGAGACGCCACTAAAACTAAATTGTGTATATATGTAATGGATTGGTGCAAGTCAATATTTTAATTAATGAAACCAACACTGAGACATGAGAGGAAATCAGTCTTGTTATGATGCTTGTAGACACCAGCTACGAAAAACAAATCTAGTTGTTGGTTATTATTAGTTAAGAAGTACCCTATCTACAGCTTGAACTACATCAACGGACAATTCAATTTCTTTTTCGTTTTTGTCTTCAGATATCAGGAGCTTTCGTGACGTCCTAATACAGTTCCAGCAATCGTCCAATGAAATGAACGTCTTTTCGAACTGTACATCGATTGGTCAATAACCTCGACTTGACACTGGTGAAATGACTTAAAGTATACAACCAATGAGCAACAGACTTACGTGGATGTAGTTATATCAAGCGTTTAAATGATCAGCAAATAATAAACAGGTTTTTAAAAAGACTGTGTTGCCCTCGGAGCAAAAAGGCAACATATGAAGCAGATCTGTTTGCGATGTCTTTGTATTGCGTCCTGTGGTTGTCCTGTATTTATCCTGTCTTGTCTGTGTTTTGTGTAAGTAGCGTCGAGGGTGGTTTCGTGTGACCATTGAATTAGCCATCTGTCATATGAGTGAAATTACCTTAAGTACGGCGTTAAACCCCAATCAACCAAATTAAAGACTAAGACGGACAAATAACATTTATTCTTGATCAAATTTCATGTCATGGTATTTTGTTTAGGTCAACTGTATTTTCTAACACCCCCACAAGATAACGTTTCATATAAACCTGTATACATACAAACGTAAGTTATTGTTTGTCCATTTCGCACTTCGTAATAATCCCCAATTTGAACAAATCACGTCAAACTTGTGAGATGTATCTTAATATCGTAGAAATATATCTTCAATGGGATGTTATGGTTTCTGCTTTGTGTTTCCTTGTTTGTTTGATTGGTGCATTTTATGTGTAGCCTGGAATTTATCTTTAAATAAACAACTTTAACTTGACTATGTTCACGCCACAGCGTAGCTGAAACACAGCTGACTGTGGCGTGAAACCTGGTGTTGGAATTTCGCAATAATATTTTTTCAATGTTTAACTTTGAAAAAAGACTTTTCAATTTTAATTGCACTGTTTTGAAAACTTGCAAAGAAATACACATATTCCCTCAGCTTACTCCCTTTTTTCGTAATAAAGATTTTGTAATCGTCATATATTATTAGTAAATCGTAGATGAAAATAACTAGTTCAGGATTTCAACATCTTACTGTTGGATATGGAGGAGGGGGCGGGCGTGAAGAATTATTGGACGGACTAAGGTGCGACATGAAGCTGATCCGATTGTGATGTCTTTGTATAATGTCCTGTGATTGCAATGTCTTGTCTAAGTTTGTTGACAGCAGCAAGTGTCGATGGTGATTTCCTTCATCAATTAGGGTAACACGCCGTCATATGAATGAAATGCCTTAAAAGTATAACGAAATGGTCGATACCTAGAAAACTTAACTTAAAAAGTCCAATACTCATTGGACGACATGCAACTGGTTTCATTAAAAAGTTTGGCGTCCTTGTGGAAAAGTTGGGATTCAAACATCAACTTTTGTTAACAGTGTGGGGGGTATAGCGATGTAATTATTTAATTCGTGTATGCCGCACATGCGCAGTGAGTGATTGTTCAAGAGTATCCCTTGGGGTGTATTTTTCAGAGAGAATGAAAGCAGCAAAAAAAGGCAAGAACTTCATGAGTTTCGGAAAAGGTCACAGTATCAATTAAATAAGCAACCAACATGATTCCGTGATACATGACTGCCCATGACGATTAGTCTGTTATGATCGTCATAAATATAGTAGCAGCAACGGCTGGTCTAAATGATGTGGTGGCGTTATTCTACCAGGACACAAAATAGACAATTGGTTTTATTGTACAGCAAGTTATATCGCATATTAGTAAAGACAGAAAGAAAACATTGCTGGCCTCCACTGGGGTTCGAACCATGCAACTATCGCCGAGTTGTAAAAGCTCATTATAGAACGAGGATTTGTTACTAAGATAAGGCTACGAATCATTCTCTATGGCAAAGAACCTTTAATAGTTCTTCAAAGTGGATCATATAGAGAACCTCTTTTAAATCTTAAAAGAACATTCTTAAATATGTTTCTTTAAAGAACTTTCAAATATTGTTCTTGCGCGACTTTCTAAAAGTTCTCCCTCTACTGGTAAAAACACTTAGTGAAACAATTTTAGTACTTGACTGTCAGTTCATGCCCCTGTGAAGTTGAAGTAAAAGTTAGATTGAATAACATTGTGAACGGTTCAATAATTTGGATAACAAACTAAAGATAGCATTTTCTTAAATATTAAGCTATAACAAACAAAAAGACTTTTCTGTTGCTTCCAGTAGTGTATTTAGATAGCATAATAAGTGTATAAAAAAAATCCCAATTGTAGCCGCAAAGATCGGTAGAAATTATATACGCATTTACTATGTAAAAACTTTTTCTAAACTTGTATGATAAATAATAATATATAAATTTGTATACATGTATGGATTAGTGTTCAATATATTATCCAACAAATATATTTAACGTGTGAGCTTACTACACTTTATTTGTGATAATTATTATCTTAAATTATAATGGAAGATACATATAAACTTTAGTTTATGGGTACTTCAATAATACAAATTCGTGGAAATAAACACAAAGGCAACAATGAGTTACATAATGTATACCAGTACCCTATCAAATAAGTTAGTAAAAACTGATAATAATTGCAGTGATAGTGTAACGGGAGAGAGGAAGGAAACGACTCATTTTAAGCTCAACAGTAGTTTTATTTCACTACAACAAACAAACACCTGTTCAAATAGAACAGAAACATGTGTATAAGAATAAAGAAATGCAACATTTATGCATGATGGTATATACTACATTAGATATAGATAGTAATCAA